>VYXD01012323.1:733158-848601 GCA_013397195.1 Hylia prasina | reverse complement strand
GCAGAGCACGGTGCACACACTCACCGCAGAGCACACTGCCCACTCACTGCAGAGCACAGTGCCCACTACAGAACACACTGCACACTCACTGCAGAGCACAGTGCACACTCCCTGCACGACTGAGTCACGTGTAAATTAGACAGCAACTCAAGAAACCAAAAAAGGCTGTGCTCTAAATGTTGGAGAAAACCCTGGCTTATCGTGATAACTTCTCTTCTTAGTGACACTGATAAAGGAGAAGGGAGAAAATATAAACAACTGTAAACAACTGTAAAATGGCAAAGGAAATTTAAGTGGTTCCATTGTGTAGCTCTGTATTTAATTTACTGTTAGGTCTATTTCATTTCAAGTAACACTTCTGAGCAGAGCGGATGTCTATTCATCAACTGTGGATCTTGCAAACTTTCGCCAAGACAAAATGTACAATCTCCACTGTGGATAATCTTACCTGTCTGGAGTGGGAAAAGACAAAAAAGCCTTTATAACATTTATCTAGATTAAACAGATCAGAGGAGGTAGAGCTTGATGCAGTATTTTGACAGGACGAGAGTATGTTTGCTGAGGAATAGGTACTGATTAAATCTGAGACAAAGTGTGATGCAAACATGTCCCCCAGGAAACCAAAAAAGGACAAAACATAGAACTGGCAGAATAAATGTATCATTTTATGTGCAAATATCCTATTTTATTTTTTAACTGTGTTTCTAGGCTACTAAGCAGAGTATGAACTTTGGAATGATATATTAGAAAACACAGAACCAAATGTCTCGGTTAGTTAGTACTGGATAAGGGAAGGAAAAACTGAGACAAAAGGAAACTATTCTTAGCAACAGCTAAAAAAACTGAAAATGTGTCTTTGGAGACATTATCACAACTCCTCAAGCTGAAAATAATGCAAATATTAATTTGATCTTTTAATTTCCTTTCGTCTAAGTAAATAAAACTTACTTTAGATTTTTTGTTTCAGATAGTATTTTATATGTGTTGGGGGGACAAGGCTTTTGTTTCAGACTGTTTTACAGATAAGAAAAGGAATACATTTAGCATATGCAACATCAACCTTTGGATGTTCAATTTGTCACAGAACCTGACATGAAATTTGAAGAAATATTTTTTTCAGTCTTTATTAAACCGTGCAAAGGAAAATCTGTCATCAGAAAGACTAAAATGATCTACAAAATTAGATTGTGGAGTCTGATGCAATTTAGAACAGAAATGCCTACTTAATATAATCTTCAGAACTCTTTTATGCCAAAGGCATAGATCTTTATCAATAGGTGTGTGTGCCCTTGCAAGCAACTGTTTGAAATGGTGACTTGGTAAAAATTTCAACCCTTTAATCCCCGTGTACCACTGTCCAACTTAAAGCCATAGTGCCTGGACCTCTCATCTGGGAGATGACAACAAGCAACTCAAGAAGTAAAAGTAGCTAAAATGAAGTCTTAAGCAATTAACATTACAAAAAAAATGGACAAGGCTAAATGGTTATTTAATTCTGGAAGTCCAAGCAAGCAGGTTTACAGAAGTTAGTATGTAAAATAATAAAGTCATCCTGTAGGAGTACATTCATTCTGCTTCAGGCATCACTTTGCTCTGTCTTCCCTGAAACCCACTAGAGATCATAATGGACAAATGTCACCTAAACAGAGAAACCATTACAGTGGGGATAAAAACCACACAATTTCACCAAAAGCAACATCTTATGACCTGTTTGTATAAATCCTCTCAGGCAGTCCCTGAGGATTGATTCCACTGTTGTGCAGTTAGGATTGCTCAGACATGGAGGACTCAGAGGGTAAAGCTTTTCATTCAAGAACCAGCTGCCACCATAATCAAAGTAAGTTTTATCCAAAAAAAAAAAAATACTGCTCAGAATGGACACAGTTGAAACCATACCATCAAATAACTCATTTGAAGCTTTCAAAATGTCCTAAATTTTGCTTTGGGTTCATTTATTTCTCAGGCATAGTGTGATGAGGGATGACCTACACTACACATACAGCACCTACCCAGGAGGTTGAAAATTGCTGTGCATGCAATGTAGAAAACACACTACTAGAAAATTTCTTAGTAATTAAATATCCAACCTTGAACATTATCACTGAGAACAGCAAACCCAACAATTCATGAAACAAAGATTAGTGCTAAAATTTACGGTCTCACTGAGCAACATGCTAGCTGTGCACAGCTGTCCCTCCTGAGAAAAGAACACCCACGCTATTTCAAACAACTTTTTTCAAGGACTTTGCCAACTTAAGCAGTTTCTTTTTATTTTTTTGGCCACATGCATAATAATAACATGACAAATATAAGTAAAAAGTCTAATGGAAGAACATATTCTTCTCTATGCTGGGTATTAATTTCTCCTATGTGTTTTTGTACAGCCTGTCTTACTGTACTTTCACTTGCATGCTATTTAGTTCAAATTGTCCTGTAGTAAGAAAAGGCTAATCCATTTTTTCCTTAATTGGTAAATTGGATTCGAACTTTTACACTGGCTCCTGTTGAAAAATACCATGGTTTGTGACACGAAACAACAGATGTTCTTAAAATAACAGACTTGGATAGTTCCAACTGCTATCACTCACAAGGAAATGCCAGGCAGAGAAAGGAACTGTTCTTATTGGCACTGGGCTCACCAGGGCCCTGCCCTACAAAGTGCTGAGCACCCTGAGATTCAGCGAGGTGAGAGCACACTCAGCAAATCAGGGACTCTCTCAGAGCCAACAGCAAATATGTCTAACACAGTACTGATGAAAAATCCCTGTTCTACCAAGTGCCAAATGCACCATCCATCCTGACAGGCCAAGCACTGCCGGATTTGAGCAGACTCATTTGTAATGATGCTACTTCTCTTTGCCCAGCAGGATGGTTTAATGGGTTTGTGCTGGTGCCTTGTCTTCAAGCCCTGCCACCCCATCTCTAAACTCTCTTCCCAATGGATTGGGAATAGTGGAACAAGGACTTGTGAGTGGAATCTCAGGGTCAGTCTGTGTTATATAGAATAGAAACTAGGCATTAACAGCATTTCTGGTTAGCTGCTCTCCCTCTTTCAACCAAGGCTTACCCTCAAACTTTATTTTTGCACCTTTTAATTCTTCATCTGGTTAATCAAACAGGTTCTTGGTTGGCCTTTAGTCCAACCAAGTCCACTCACAAATCACCTGTGTTAATTTGCTGAAAAAGCTCTGGAGATCACCAGCAAATATAATTCAGGAAGAAAGACACGCTGGTTCCATGGTAACATGAAAGTCAATGAGCCCACCTTGAAACCTGGGAACAATGAGCCCTTTCAGGCCAGGGAGCAGAGGGGAGGGACCGTGTCTTATTGAGATGTTGGGTCCTTTCAGACTCTTTGCCAGTGAGATTTTTTCTTAAGGAGAAAAGGCACGCTGTAAATTTGCCTTGCACGACTTCAGTTGATTTTGGAGCCTATTACCAAGACTGTTCAATTCCCCTCGACCAACTCTGCCCCAAAAAGCAGCAGCACAAATCACAATGAGAGCCAACCTCCTTGCAGCCCTGTTGCTTTGTTCAGGGATACACAGCTGCAACATGACACGCTGAAGAATTCTGATCCTACAATCATTAAAAAAAACCAAAGGAATGGCCTACAGGATAGTATTATATCCTAAAGGAGAAAATTTTGAGAGAATTTTCTCCCATTGCTTGGCCCTTTGAAGGGTTAAACTAGAGAGCAACAAAATTTAGATCTGGACAAGGGATAAATTAAATTTTAGTGTTTTCATGTTCAGGATTTCTGAAAATGCAGCAATGGAAAGAATTTATACTTTGAACTGTCCAGTAAGACTGAGTTATTTAGGTAACTTCAGATTAAATAATTTGCTTTTTACAAGATGATTTTACTCATCAGCTCTCAACAGATGTGACTCCCAGAGCTGCAAGGTTACAACAGCCACGTACCTACAGATGGACCTGGCCATGACCTCGGGGGTTATAATTACAGACCACATCTACCTCCCCTACATGTTGAGCAGACCAGGTGTGTTCTGCCAATGAACACACTTCAATTAAACTCCCTAGCTCTTTTCTTACTTCAGCTGTAGAAGGCTTGGGAGAACATAAATGCAGAAGTATTCCAGTGACTGGAAAGTTGGTATCATATTAAAAAAAAAAAAAAAAAGCTTAAATGTACCCTGAACTATTCTTTCTACCTTTTCCAACCAAATGACATCAATATGAACTGCTGTAATTTTTCCTTTTTCTACCTGAAATTTAAGTAACAAAGGCCAGTGAAAAGATTTTGAAAGGATGTAACAGATTTTAGAAGATTAGGTAGAGCAGTGCTTACACAGCTATGAAACCTTTCTTGAAGGAAACAGCACATACACTTTGGCTTGTCTCAGCCTGATGCAACTAGAAATGGGTGCTGCATTACTCCTCAACACTACTCTGCTGTGACAGCATGCAGAGTGTTTTCACTGACACTATTCTAGCTGACTTGGTTCCTTCACTCTGCTCAGTCAATAAATGTTGGAGTACAATTTGGTACCTGAATAGGCCAGTTAGAGTTTGATTTGGCAAGTTTTACTCATACAATCATCCTTAGTTTCACATTAATTCCTCTGGACTGCAGGCTGCTGCCCCAAATCTCATTTCCACTCTCAGAGATTCCTCTCCCTGTCTCATCTCTCCCCATTCCCACCTCTTCAGAGGCAGCAAACTGTGAGTCTGTGGTAACAGAGGGTCAGAAGAGCAGCAGAGAGCACTTTTCTGTCAGAACAATAAACTGATCTGCTTCACCACCTAATCAACTGATGCAGCAAAAGGGAGGCAGGAAACCACAATCAGGACATAGGGTAGCTCACACTTAGATCGGATTAAGTGCAATGTAAGACTGGACTTCATAGAAGATAGGGGACACAAGGTTTGAATTTAAGTATTCAATTGTATTTACTTCTCTCACTTTGATGGGCTCAGGTCCTCATGGGATTAGTCTTTTTCTTTGCTGGGTGCACTGGCGTGAGGGGCAAAGAATCTGACCTCACCAAAGATTTGCAATTACTTGTGAATCCTGCATTCAGAGGGGTCAATGGAAACTTCTGACAGACTCCAACAGAGGCGAGATTGAGCTTGTTACCAAAACGTCCTTCTCAAGCAAATGCCATTTTATCTGGTCACTGAGAACTGGCTGTGTCTCAAGGGAGACTTTTGTACTGCATGCCCAACCTTAAGCTGATATTTAGACAAAGTACCTCGTGCATGCACCAGAAATTTTAATTTTCTATATATATGTACACAAAACTATAGATATAAAACTACCAACATTTTCCATACAGCCTACATTCTAAAGCTATGTATAGGAACCAGGCATGAACATGATTTAAATGTCATTTTGAGAGTACCTTCATGTTTACCAGTACCAAGAGAGGATCTGTGGGTTTTAAAGACAGAACTTCACAAATACAGTCTATTTTAGGAAAGAAGTAGTTTACACACTCAGCTCCCTGCTTACTTTCTAACTTTTATTAGTGACCACGGAGCAATAATAATTTGCCATCTCTTGCACTTGTTACACTGCTGCTCCCTGACATTTGGAATTTCCTCACAGCATCTCCTGCCACGCACAGGAAAGATCCACAGCTGCTCAGCTCTCAGTATCAGGAGGTTTAGACCCTACTCAGGGTTACTTTCCTCCCATACTGTGAGAGATTTCACGTTTCATTTCAATCCATACCAAAAGCCATGCAGGGAAGGGAGCAGTGGGTGTACCTGACACAGGGGATGACTGCACAAACACGTCAAGGAAGGAGCTCCAGGGCAGCAACTGCTGCATACGTGCCCTTCACTCTCACAAAATTGAACTGTGCTGTGGAGGGACTGCTGCTGCTGCTACAAGACTGGAACAACAGGACTGTTTATGCTGCTCTTTCCTGCACAGAATTTGAATATAAAGATTACATGTGGTAGAGGAGCATATTGCTCAGCAATGCATTAGCTACTAGACCATCAGAGTCACCATTATAAGACAGTAAATAATTATATTGAGATTGATAAACTTCCTTGCCTCAGCTGTTGGAAGCTAAGCCAAGATTAAACACATTTGTACAGCACTAGTAAACTTTCACCATTTGAATAGCTTTCCTGTTATTGTCAAACCTATAAGCAAATAATCCTTTTGACTGGCCATATGGCAGGAGGACAGCAGTCCAGAGAGGCAGCACTATGAGAGAGGAATTCCACATGTTAGTACAGTTTTGTAGGGGCCTCTCACAAAGCAAGGAACAGACAGTCCTCATAATGAAAGTGCCAAAAGTGTCATTTTAGGAACAAAGTGCTCTGGCCTTTAGTCCTGCTTAACACCCTCTCTTTATAAGCAGATGTTTAAAGGTCACATTATATCCTTTTATAAACTAAATCACAATAGTAATGTTCCTTCATTTCGAAACTACATCTGCAAAGCCAACGTTTTAGCACTCTACTGAATCTCAACCTGCTTGTGGATCTGGGATCTTTGAGATTCTGGTTGCAGTCTGTAAGACTTAAGCTTGCTGCATATAGGACATTTACACAAACTGGACATACACAAGTTCACAAAACCTAGAAGCGTGCCCATAAGCACTGAAGGAGCCAGCTGATGTTGCACAGCTACTCTTGATTATCTCTGAAAAGTCACGGTGACGAGACGTTCCTAAGGTCTGGAAGAAAGAAATCTCACTCGTATCTTCAAGAAAGGCATGAAGGAGGATTGTCTTTTAGGATGAGAAGTCAGGCTTGATGGATGAGAGGAATTGTTGTTAGTGAGGAGCTCAACAGAACCTCAAGATCCTCATAGGGAAACTAATAAAGCACAGGTCAGACAAGAGGACAGTGAGATGCATTGAAAACTGGCTCAATTGCCAGGTTCAGCTGACACTTTAAAAAGAAATTGAATGAAGTTTTACTCTTTGTTTACATGATAACATGTGAATGAAGTGGCCATGACTGAAGAAGTTCAGTGTCATAAAAGATGAAACGCTTTATTTCAATGGTCACCACTTCAAGAGGATCTACCTGATCCAGTCCTGCTCCAGCTGGGATAAAGGTACACAGAATATGGGACAGCCAACTCTGGTGTCCTTCTTTATGACCTAGCCTGAGTCTTCAGTGCATTGTCATCTGAAGGCGAGCAAATCATTTGCTGAAGCATCACCAGAAATACATTTCTCCATGGTTTTGCAATTATGCTGTACTGTTTTAGCTTGTAGAAGTCAGTTTTAGCACTGCCCATATCCTTAGAGTGCATTAAAAGCTCTACCTACTGCATAAATATTTTAGGTAATTTACATAGCTGGATTCTTTTCCTCTCCTCTGCAAATCCTGTTTCTAATGGTTGATTTTAGAATGGCTACAGAAATGATATTGCAGAAGTCAGAGGCTGTCAGTGTGAAACCAACATGCAAATGCAGCATGAGACTCAAGGACAACATCGGTGTCAAGCACAGCTAAATGTTTAAAACTTGGTTTCCTGGCAAAATGTTTTTTTTCATACACAGCATCTGCTAATACTTAGAGCTTAATTTATGCTGGAAATAATATATACTTCATCAGTGTTAGCCAACAGCTTTTCATCACCTTTATCACTATTCCCATTGACAGCTACAGAGTGAAATACAGAGGGACATTAGCAAAATTACTAATGGTCCCACAGTGCTCCCACAACCAAAACTCTGATTTTTTAAATTCCAGCTTGGCACTTCCACTATGACACAAAGTTGTTTCTCTTACAGTAGATCATCTTCAAAGACTTCTTTTATGTCAGCAACGTGAAGCAAAATAGTGCTTTCAGAAAACAGGAACTGATGAGATATAAACAATGACGAGAACACATCTGAGAACAAATCTAAAGAGACCACACTACAGAAATTTACATTCATTCGCAGATTAAGGTTATTCACTTTCCTCCCACCCACATTTGATTAGGCCAATTCTGCCTTCATTTGAACATATATATTTTCAGTCTTTAAACAAATATATGGTGTCATTGTTAGAGCAAAGTAAACAGAACTTTGTCAGGGATATCTGTTAGAATTGCTCTTTGTTTCTTCAGTTTGGAATTTGAACAGCATGTTTAAAGAAGACAGCTCCAGGACAGTTTTACAAACACTGACATTTTAAACAATGAAGACTGTTTACCTGAAGACCCCAGGGCCTTTTAAATCATAAAACCTCCCCACTCAGCTCAATGGACTATGGGAACAACTGGATGTTCTGTGACTTCCACCCACCTTGAATGCAGCAGAAGAAATCAAGTAGTTGAAGGCAGAAGCACAAGAATATAGGAAAATGCTCAGGGATCCTTGACCATGATTGAAAGATCGCATACCAGCAGCTGAAATGTGCTGATTTTAGATCTTTTTAACACAAAAAAATCACCTTGATTTTTTTTAAATACCGTTCCTTTGAACTGAAAATAATATCTCTCATAATCACACTCATAAACATTGCTAGCCTAGGTAATACAGACAGGATCCCACTTCCCTGATGCTCTTGAAGAATTCATGGTCCTTTGAACATTCTTTCTGAACATTCTTCTTTACACATGAAATAAAATATAGGGAGCAAAATTTGTCAATAACAACATCAAGCATCAATGCCTGTCATAAATCAATGTATTTAGAGCTACTCACCACATACACATTTAACTTTGATTTCACCTGGAGACCTCTAGAATCTTACTGCCCAAACACTTGCACACAATCTTGTCTGAATATTTTATGTTCCTCCCAATATTCAGGTCATTCTTAGAAACTACTTTTTCAAAAACTTAAGAGTCAGGGAAGGCAAGGGCGACACTGTTCAGCTGCCCTCCTTACTTCTGTCCCTGACAAAGATATATATATTAGCATGAAATCTTGGATCCAATTCAGAACTGATCCCAAGCAGGGACTTTGAAGTCACCACAACCAAGAACACATGTGGCTCATTTTCCTAATTCAGCCTCACGTTTGTTTTGAGTTGTTTGACACTCACACGTTCAGAAGAGAATACAGAAAATTATTTAGTGTATCCTTGCACGTCTTGGCATTGCACATTGCAGTACTGACATTGGCAAGCACAGAGCAAATAGGAATGGTCACCTTTTTTGGTACAGGACCACAATTACAAAACCTGTCACCATGATGTAATGGGTCATTTGAATCTACACAAGGCCAAACAATCTCTCAGTATTATTTATCTGAGCAACTCCCCAGAGTTGCTATATATAAACCCCTTTAAATTTAGTAACTACAAGCAGAGACAAATTTATCTCTTAACAGATCTAAATAACATAGCAAATGTATGAGTCTGGCATTAGTACAGGTCAGCAAAACTCCAAAATAGACTAAGAGGGAGCCACCTCACAGCTTGGAACAACCCCTCCCTGCTTCTGGGCTCAGTAAAAACTGTTAGGATGGTACATACAGAGCACAAAGAATGTTTAATTTTTCACATATCTAATATCTAAAATGTTAAAACATGTACTCATTTTCCACATGGCTTAAATCAGAATTTTGACTAGAGGAGGTATTTGTCTTTAGTCATTCTGTACAACCTTGATCAGCAGCCTATGGCTCATATATTGAACTGCATTCATAAGATCTAATTGAATATAAAATTATCAGCTTCAATCACTTTGTATTCAGAGGTATTTTTCAAAAGCTGCTGTTCCTTTTTTCACATCCCTCTTTAAAGGTCAGAATGAAGCAGAAAGAAATCATTCATGTTAAAAAGGAAAAATAAATTGCACCTAGTTTGGAAAAAGAAACATGTAGGCCTTGATCTTTTCAGATTCCTTGGAGTGCAAAGGTAGCCTAAATTGTCTCAGGCTTTTTCATGTCAGATTAGACATGTAAGAGCTGTGTGAATAATTGTACTTTGACAGCAACTGTACTGTCTTCTTAATGGACCTATTAAAAATGGAAGTGTTCAAATCACCCTCTGCTTTTAGTACTTTGATTCCAAAAATAAGAGCAGAAGTATCCACCTAAACTTTAAGAAGAAAAATTGAACAGGACTAAAAAGAGCTCAATATTGGCAATAATATTTTGATAGCACCCAAGTGTCAAGGTTTTAACATATGCTGGACTGGCCCGAATGTGAATCCTGATTTTCTCATTGGATTTTTCCCTTGTTCAGGAAGAACTCTTGCTGCTGGGAGGAGATGGACAAGACTTCTGACCCCTGCTCCTGCACTTGCTTAAAAGGGAGGGCAAAGGTCACACAGAAGGAAAAAGGTTTTAAGCTTTCAGTGTGAGAGCAGATGTAGGCTGGAATTTAGCTGGAGGGAGGGAGAAGAAACCGGAAAGAAAAAAAAAATCATTCAGTCTGCTCACAGCTCTTCTACAAATGCTGAGTTATATGAAACTCATTTGCAAGGCTTTAAGGATTAAAGTTCTTGCAGAAATACTGTATTGGCACTTGTAGTAAAAATAAATAAAATAGCTTTTCCATTCCCACAAACAGCTATTGCACCTCTCTAGTTACCTAATCCCAAGTTCATCCACCTTACTCTCAGCTGCCAAAAGTGCTGTACAGTTTTCACTGCATTCCCCCGGACACAGACTGTCTTCAGATCTTCAGTCAAGTTCACCTTTTATCATTCTTCCTCTAGGATAAGTAGATGCACCTCCCTAAGAGATATGACTCTGCTGCTCCCCATTTTCCCCTGTAAGTAGGACTGTTACAAACCTCGCTGCTCTAGTTTGCAACTATTGCTGAACTTCAGTAGCTCTTTAACAAAGGAACAGAAGATGCCCAGTTAGAGATGCAGGATAAGAAAACATCAGAAAGAGGGCAGGACTGAAAAAGGTCCCTCTCTCTCCTTCTGCTGTGAGTTTACACGAACCATTCAGTGCTCTCAGAGTGTGCAGGAGCTGCAGTTCAATCTCCTGTCGTGCAGCAGG
Organism: Hylia prasina; assembly: GCA_013397195.1. NCBI lineage: Eukaryota > Metazoa > Chordata > Aves > Passeriformes > Sylviidae > Hylia > Hylia prasina. The sequence goes on along the minus strand of VYXD01012323.1, from coordinate 837,715 downwards.
TGGTAGGATGCCTCTTCACAGGCTCATTACTGTCCCACAGTATCAGAAGCTTTTCTCTAGTCCCACTCACCACGAAAGAGGAGAGAGACAACAAACTGCTTTTGGCAAGCCTCCAAGCCCCATTAACGAAGATGCACAGCACAGCATATGGAATTTAGGCTGGCCCTTCAAAATAGTGCTCAAAAAGAAATCCCTTCTTCACCTGGAAGATACGTGCTAAGTTTCTGTATTTATAAGGAATTGTGGTGGCTTAAAACATGAACCAGCTGTTTGGAGGCTCAGTGAGGGAACTATGGTTGCTGTTCTCTCTCATTTTGAACACTAGCTTGTGTCCAGAATTTCAGGGGCTGCAAGGCTTAAATTTCTGGGCACACTACATAGAAGACAGAAGGTTCAGAAAAAAAGATCTGCTTTTCTTTCTAAAAAATGATAGTTGATCGTAGCCAGCACAACATTAACAAATACAACTCAATAAAATTATTTCATATGTCTGAAACACGCCTGATTATGTATTTTACATGTATCTAAATAGCTGAAGAAATACAGAAAGCAAAAACAATTCTGCCTGGTTCTCTTTCTGTCAAATTACTGTATTAAAGAAATACTATATATTTTCCCATTCACAAACAGCATTGGTTTTATCCTCTTGCTAGCATGTAATGTAACTATTGAATCTATTGAGGTGAGGGAAATTTGTGCATGTATTAATAATTAAAGCATTGCTATCCTTTGCTACTACAAGTCAGGAGAAGAATTTCACAAACTATTGTTCAATATTGTGACACAAGAGCATGACACCTTCACTTGGACAGAAGAAGGAACATTGCTGTTTATATATTTTCCTAACAGGGCCAACAAATACAGAGATTTGCAAAACATCCTAGAAGGAAGCCTTCTGAAGAAAACTTCACTAAATACTTAATTTCTTGCACATGATCTAATATTTGATTGTTTTCTTAATGACTAGGAAAAAAAAAGGGGGGGGAGGGCAGAAGAAAAGGCTCACAGTAATGAAATCCCTCCTTGAAATTTTGAGCAGCAAGCTGTTTTTTAATTAATTCTGGCTCAAAAACTACTTCTGAATTCATGACTGATCACAAATCCTTATTTTAAAGGCTGGCCATTAAATTATTCTTGAGGGAGAGATCCAATATTGTTAAAATACCTTAGAGAAATGTGTGTGGATGTATCTTGACTTTGTTATGAGAATAGTGACCATAACCCTTGCCTTGATATGAAGGAATGTGTGTATCTCACAGGAAAGCTGCAACCTTTTGCACCTAACCCCATCTCAAAAATCCCAATCTCAGCACTACTGTGTTGTCATAAGAAGCTTCACCAGAAACATAAGTGATAGAACAGACAGGGCTGGGAATTAGCAGGAAGCATTTATATCTCAGACCATCCTGAGCTATCCAGGGCTGGAATGACTTAGACTTTCTTTCAGATGAGATAAAAACCAGAGGTCCTAGCATCTGGTGGCCATTAGGAAGCTAGAGATATTGGAGCTATTAGACATTGAATCCTGGTCATATTCCAAGACAAATAAGTTTATTCAGCCTTCCTAAAAAATTCCTTGCTGTTTCAGAGAGAATCATATATTGTTCTAGCCACCCAAAGGTGCTGTGCACTGTTTGTTGGTGTGCTGCAAAACAAACCACTAATGCTGCAGGAACACACTGCACTCCACAATGACAAAACACTTGTTTCACCTGTTTTATCTGTGCTCTGATAAGGGCTGTATTAGGTTTTGTTACCAGCATAACTACCCTGAACCCCCATTCTCCAGAGTGATGGAGTGTGGACAGGCTGCACACCCTGTGTTGGACATACAGAAATAGTTTACATGGATTAAATCCTTTGGAGTTGCTGGAGTATCACTGCAAGGAAAGAATAGGTGCCCAGCTGTGCTGTGTCCCATCCTTCTGTAGGTCTCTCATGTACACCACATGCCAATTTACAACAGTGTGCACACTATGAAAAACAATCTTTGTGTCAGAGGTGAGCACTGACATTCCTTATGTCACTCAGCCATCTGACCCTGGTGCTCACAAAATTACCCCTCTTACCACCCTCCTTTGGTCATAAAAGGACTCAGGTTATTAATAGTTATTCTCCAAGTCATGCCTGGGTTAAATGGATAAATTAGCTCCAAAACTGGATTGGCTAAACATCCCCTGCTCCTTTACTCTTCTTCCAGAGATAAAAAGTGTCAGTGAGGGGGACTGAATAACTAATCTGGATAGGATGTCTAATTTACCCTGAAAACTCTTTCCACCTGCTGTTCCTGTTCTTTGAGATTCCCAGGAGGTCAAAACTAAGCAATAGCTGTATATAAACATACACCCACATGGATTTTTACTTGAATCAAGTATAATAGCTTTGGATACTTTAATGTTAGTCTGACCCAAGGATTACAACCCTGATTAATTTCTGTACTTGTAAGAGGAGTGTGCAATGTTCTCAGAGTGAAAAACGAGATGTCTTTTCTGGCTGGGGCAGATTTTCCCTCAGTAAATGAAATAATTTGATGTTTTCTAGAAGACTAATGTTTCTGTTGTTGCAAGGAAGAGAAAAGAATAATCCTTTTGGACTGCTGACCATTGACTCAAAAGATTTATGATCTGAGCTATCACATCAACAATCAGCTTAACAATAAAATCCTGTTGCAGAAAGGTTCCTTTTTTATGGTCCCTATTCACACAACATAAAGCACAGCTGTGCTCTGAGCTCACCAACCTGCCACAAGACTGAGAAAGAACAGTTTTGGGAGCAATGACAATTGTTTCCAAGACTTTCCACAGCCAGATGATTACCAACACCTTCCTACCACAGTAAGTGATTTTAAATTAAAATCAGTCTTGAAACTCCACTTCTATACCCATGAGCAACATTTAGCTCAGGTATTCTCTAGGTTTTTAGGGACAGAGAAGCTGGCATCCTTAACCAGAATGAATATCAGAGGAAGCTGTGTGTGCACAGTTTCTTAGCAGCAGCACAATTCTACAGTTGGTGTGATGAGACTGCCCCTTGCTGAGCAATATTTTCCCAGGATTTCTTTAGGTTTTACATGTATCTGGCAGGTTGCAAATCTTTTGAAGTAGGGATTGTATTTCAACTCTGATTTTTCATGTATGAGACCACACTAGGGTCAGATGTGGTGACCTGAGTTCACAGGTGGGAGCATTACAAACCTAGATAAACATGTGAGAAAGTTCACAGCTTCACAAAGTTGTGAGTTTCAGAGAAAAAAGTATTCCATGTGCACATGGAGGTACTTTAAACTCACAAATTTTCACCAGTATTTTTGAAAAGTAAAACCTGAATAAAATTGCACGCTCTGGACTTCTGATAAGTGCTAGATTTCCTTCCTCTAACCACAAGAAAAACAATTCACAGCTATCTATACTCCCACATTCATCACACAGACAAACCCGCTGTGACAGGCACAAGGCCTACACTTGCCGTGGGAGAAATAGTATCAGAGCAAAAAATTCAGCTGTGAAGTGATGCAAACATTAAGCTCCTGACCTCCCCCCCATGAGAGACAAACAGCAACTCCACACTGCAGGGCAGGGCCTGAACATTGTACACCCTGACACCCCGCAGGCTCCTTTGTGGCACGGAATACATTAATAAGGGCAAAAGGTTATTTTCCAGCAAAGTTTGGAAATTAAATTCTATAGAAAACCAAACAAAAGGTTACATGAGTGGGCCTTTATCTACGGGCAGTGAGCTCAAAAGAAAATATTTCATTTTGGATTTTGCCAAGGTGTCCTAACAATGGCAGCTTATATACCACAGGTACTCTGCAAACGAGGCTAAATTAATTAGTATCAAGTTTCAGCCAAATGTATCACCAGAGAAAGGTTTCAAATTAGTTTTTTCACTAAATTAATTTCAGCTATGACCTTGGATAAAAAGCACTATGGAAAGAGTAACTGAAAGAAAGAACATACTCCATTTATTACTTTTAAAGCACATAGGCTTGCAGTGTGGCACAAATGTGTAATAAAGAATGAATTAGGATAACACCCAATTTATTTAGTTAGATAAGCTCTCTTGTCTTAAGATATTTACTGGCATTTAACCCAGCTACAGAACTATTCCCTGCCTCACACTGAAGAAAACCCCTTGTGCTTGTGAAGTTAGCCCCAGGTGAGACCCTGCAGCAGAGGCCTGCTGAGGACAGCCAGCAGCAGCTGCCCTCCATCCTCCCTGCACACACGTGCACCCACACACAGGCACAGCCTCCTGCCAGGAAATGGCAACAGCAAACAAGATTCCTGGCACCTGGAGGGCTTCTCTGCTGGAGTTTCTCACTCCATTTAACAGCTTTTCTCCTCCCACTCCAGCTCATCCAAAGACACAGCAATTAAAAACATTGTTTAGAAAAGTTCAATCAATTCCTGTCTTAAAAACTGAACTTTGTTCTGAACACTTAACTGTGTCCATACATGACATAACCAAAACAGCAGATGCTGCAGGCCAGAGAATATGATTTATACTTTTCTTTCCTGCTGTCCAACTCAGACCTTTCTAAACAGATCTCCATCCAGCTTGTCAGATCCTAACTCAAACAGGCCCAGGTGCCAATTACTTGCTACAAAGATGAGGGACACCACATAGTTGACAGGTCTGAGATAATCCAGTCTCAGGAAAACCATCTCCTGATTTCCTCTTCTGATTTCCTCAGCAGTGCTTAAGTCAAACATCCAGATGTTACATGACAGGTCCCTACAGGCAAGCACCTGACCTAAAAGCTGTGGGAGAAACCCTGATAATTTAATGACAATTTTGTTTTCTCTTAGTTTCCTCAAATAAGCTTTAGGGATAGAAACTGACATTTTAGATTAGATATTTTTAAAAAATAGCATGTGCTACTGTTAAAACAATAGCTTTCTAAAGCTAGTAGAATTAAGACACTAAAACCTTGGTTCTTTTAAACCCAACACTCTTGCAATGTTTCAAGGAAAAAATGTGGGATCACCTGTATCCCTGGGCAAAATACTATATTACTTTATGGTTTTATTTACATTATGCCTTTGTAATTTGAACAAAATAAAGTAACTTTGTTCTGTTTCTTTACACAGATGCTATTTGTTTGGTACAGTCTAATTTTTTAAGTAATACTAATTTCTAGCCAGCCTCATGGCACCTGAGTGGAATATACCTAAAGAAAAGAACAAGATTTAGGTAAAGTCTTCAGTTTTGTGAAATTAAAACTGAAATTCAAACCTGCATTCAGATCAGTTTTTACAAAATAAAATATATTTTGTATATTATAAAAATAATTCTCTATTCATACACATTAAAACAGTTAGTAGATTAGGTATGAAAATCAAGAAAGAAAAATACTTGCATCACCTTAGGAACTTGAGGGAAACACAAACAAGCACTCATTCAACTCCCCACTCAATCTGCTTCAGTACTACCAACAGTTATCTGCCTTGAGGCATTCCTTCCCCTCTGAGATCAGCTCCCTCCAGCACAAAGCCTCGAAAGAAGGGAAAAATACTGCCATTTTTGATAAACTGGCATACAAAGCACTGGGAGCAGTATGATTATTATAGCTACAAGCATGGTATGGAGCATTTAAAAAAAGTTACACAAAGCCATTCATCGAGCTATATTGATAGTAGAATCTAGGATTCTTTATGCCACAACCAAGTCCTCATGTTTTATCTAAAAAACACTAGCTTCCTGCCCTAACCATAAAATATCTGATAGAAGTCAATATCCTGCTGCAGCTTCTTGATATCAGCACGCAGGAATTAGTGATTCCAGGCTTATCAAGAGCAGAGGCTGCAGTGGTTATAAACTGAGCAAGCACAGTAAATTTCACAGCTCTGTCAAGTAATTGAATGAATTGTGGTGGTTTCATCTTACAGAGATAATCTGGTTCCAGAGAGAATTTGAATTCCTTTCCCATAGCAGTTTTACGATGAACTCAATGGAAGCAGTTCAGCTTGGAGATACAAGTTGATAGTACTGCTACTTTGATGCAGTGCNTGAACTCAATGGAAGCAGTTCAGCCCTTCTGCGCAATTTTTGGAGATGCAAGTTGATAGTAGTGCTACTTTGATACAGGGTAACATCTAAATAATCAGGTTTGAGATGCCCCTGACATTCGATATATAAGGAAAATCAGGATTACTCATGCCAGACACTAAATAAAATTCCAAAAAAAAGTGAGGCCCCCAGTGACTAACTATGTATGTAACATGCAGACTAAATTCTCAGTGACCTCAATTGAACACAGTGTAAGTGCTCTTCAATCATCTTTACCTTTCTCACAGTATACAAAATAGCTTCTAAGAGTCTTACAAAACACTTCCACTGCCTATCTAGTTTAGAATACCCTAGTGAAGAATATCCTGAGTTTTCTTTGAAAACTAAAGAAAACTCAGGATATTCTTCACAAAGACTAACCCTGCTTTTCAGTTTTTAAAACAAAGCCATGCAGATAAGGAAGTGGTGTAAATCTGAGATCTGTGAGCTGCAGAAAGGCCCCTCTAAACAAGTATGTCGTGGAGCTAGTCTGTACCTGTGTCTCACTGCACATTCCTCTGGCAAAGGAATTTAGGCCTGAAACCTGGTACCCCTCTGCCCTCCTCTGAGTGAGTTCATAGCGCCGGAATGAAGAGGAGGGAAGCAACTTTCTCACTGGAATTTCTTTAATGGAAATTTCAAGAACACATCTTGATGAAACAGATGCTGGAAGTATTTTGCCTGGTTGTTCACAAAGAATACTTATTATAGAGAGAAAACATAGAACTACTCCAGGAAAATTTATCTCTGATAAGTTCAATGTTATCATATAATCCAAACAAAATCTGTAGCCAATATCACTGCACAAGGATGCCTGGGCTGACAGTCTTCTGTGCAGAGAAAACTGTAAAACAATAATTCAGAATGTGGACAGTAACTTAGTAAAAAATAAAAACTTCAACTGAACAACCAAAAAAGCCCTTAAAGTTGCCTTTTCATAGCCTTTATTTACTTCTATCCAAAATACTAGGTACATAATTTGGTTTGTGATTCATAAAGTATCCTTGAATGGAGTTGAAAATTTATAGTAGCACTGGAGATCCAATATAAATATTAATTCTACTCTACCACTGACAGACTGCAGTTAAGATTCACTAGCTGGATTTTAATGCTTGCCCCTCCTCTCTGAAAGATGTGCTGGAGAGCGCAAACCTGCAAGATAAAAATCAAGCAGATTCTTTGGGAACTTGCCTATAGAAGAAAGTGCAATTGAATGGAGAGTCTTTAAGAAGCCATAATTACTTTTTACAGTTTTGTGCCTTATTGGTTAGGGGTTCAAGCTCTCAAGATCTCCAAATGCAGATTGTGCAAGTCCCCTCCTTTAGAGAGGAGCCTTAGGGCATACAAAGCACAGTTCAAAGAAGCAAAACTCGATGTATGACTTGAGGCAAAGCTTTCTTCACACATCCAGGACAGTAATACCAGTGCTCAGCCTGGCCCAGCGCAAGGACACCTGAAAATCGCTCAGGGCTGAAAGACAACACAGCCCCGCAATCGGGGATTGTGTACTTTAAAGCGAAAGTGCAACTTGTTTCTTTGTATTACATAAGGAAACAGTGTGAAATAAATGAAACGAACCCCAGAGAAGGGTCGAAACTGATCAAATGTCGCTCTAACTTCAACAGCCACGTTTATTCCAGGAGTCAGCCTGTCCTGCAACTCTGCAAACGCATTTTACCTTCAGTGGCGAACGTGCTGTGCCGCATTAAGAGATGCTGTGACCCAGCCCCCTGCTCGTACAGTCTCAGACTTGGCAAAATGTCCCGGGTGATTTCCCACAGACCACTTGAGGTATGGGAGCCCCCCCAGCTCCCTGGGACTCTGCTGGAGGCTCCCAACGCTCCACAAGCCATTCACATGGAAATTGCTCCACTAAGAGATACAGGTCAAACCACAGTTTGGAGCTCACTCTAATTATCTAGGCAGATTTTGGTTTAATCCTAACAAGATTATACATTCACAGAGATTAAGGTTGTTAAAAGTACCACAGAGCAAACCATATAATCACCACATTGAAGAGACCATTAACTATTCTGTTTATGGTCACCAACTCATTTAACTTTAAAACCTCTGTGGTATTCAAAGAAATTTTTTGTATCTGTGGTAAAAGTAAGCTAAGGATCTGACATTTACTTTGGTGACAAGAACACATTTGTTACAGGAGTGGTTTGAGAGCTTCTTCTTTTCATCACCATATTAACATAATTTCTCTACATTTTTCTTACATCTTAACACCTTTTCAAGTCACAGCAAAAAGCCAAGCACCATACGTAGAAAGAGTTTACAGCCTGTCTCCAGTTTAAGCCAAAACTATTTTATTAGGTTAAAAAGCCACCACTCTTCCTTTATAAAAATGATCACAAAGTATACAAGACAGCTGTTAAAAAACTGTGTTTCTGATGGAAACAGATAGAAAACTTTTGCTAAATAGCAAGCAACGCGTTTGTGTCACACCTATTTCCCTAGCAGAGCAAAAAGCACACACATTTCAGAAGTACCCCAGAAACAAAGCAGACTTTACTTTTGCCACCCAGGGCTTACCAGAAATCACCTCAGTCACCCCACCAGAGCACGGCTCAGCACACTTCTACCATTTCTGGTGCTGAAGGCTCAGCATTTTCTATGCAAAACGCTGTATATACATTGTGCAGTGCCATACAGGACCTGCCAAATCCTCACCTTCCAGCCAAACCCACACTTCACATGCCCTCGTGGGGAGGGCATTTACAGAGGCACGTTGGTCTTAGATCGTGTTCCAACTCTCCAACCCCTCACACACTCTTGGGCAATAGTCTCAAACTTCACAAGGAAGGCTGAAGCTGAAAGCCTACAGGCTCCTTTTATGGAGAAGTCTGAAGACTACTATAAATTCTTAATTTTCCAAGCTTGCTTTTTGCTCCTGCAGGCTATGTTCTTCCAGCTGAGTTACACCCTGCTTTGTGGATAGCTTTAATCATCAAAGTACAACACAATGTTTCACCTTCCTATTGTGTTGGTGTGTTTCCACCACAGTAGTAGCAATAATTCCAAGTTGCTTTTAAAAGAATTTTGTTAAAATATATATTTTACAGAGCAAGTGGTATCTGCACAATATTTCACAGCAAAAGTTTTATATAAGGAGAACTGTTACAACTTCAAAATGGTCCTGATCCTCTTTGGGAAAGTAACTTAGTGTGTCAATCTATTTAACTTTGTTACAGTAATGATATGCATTTATATATGTATTTCTAAAAAAACAACTTGCCAGCTTACAAATTCTAAACAGACTTTAACTTAAATTATTAAGAGCAATAGTTTTGTCACTTCTTTTACAATTTTATAGTTCTCTGAGAAAACATTTTGGTTTAAAAATTCTTTTAAGAACTAAGCATTATTTCATGTCCACAGCAAGACACCTTACTACTTGTGAGGGCATGACCTTAATAAAAAATAGTAACTTCAATGATTCAAAGGGATAAGGAATATAAGAAATTGATTTGGAAACACTCTAACACAATGTGCTGGTAAATTACATGCAGTAATTTAAAAAAAAGCTGGGAAAAGACAAAACACTGATTTGTCACTATTTAGAGCTTTAGAGTGATGCTGCTGGCAAAAAATAGAGTTGGTGGCATTTAATTTGTGGAGATTTGAGGAAGCACAGGAGCATTCATAAGTTCATTTCTTGCTTAACTGCACTTCCATTTTTCTCTCCTCTGATTTTTAGGTCAAAATCAACTCCTCCAAACGGTGCTAGAAATTAATTTATGCAATTGGCTTTTGGTTTACTCTGTACAAACACTTCATCCTAATCTCTAGAAAGCTGCAGGTGTTGATCTACCTACCAGCAGGGAAAAAAAAAAAAAAAGCTAAGAAAACAGTTGATGTTGCTGTTGCTACCTTGTTTCTAACCTTCCTCCTTCAATGGAAATAGACACATGACAAATATGCAAAACTGGGAAAAAATTGTATGTGAGTTTCATATCTTACAGAAACTTCCATGTATTGCCTTTTCCAGCTAGTTCCCAGTTCATCCAGCTACAGCACCTAGATGAGATGAAAATTAGACTTGACCTGTTTTCATCACACTGGGGTCTTGCCAAACACTTGTGTCAAGCATGGAATGGGTTGTTCCTACACTAACGGGGAAAGCAACGAGCATGAGGTGCAAACCTCTCAGAGAGATTTGTGCGAGAGAGATTCCTGGGAAACAGGCACTGACACGTCCTCAGCGCTGCTGGGAGCGAGGCAGCAGGGAAAGCACTGCAGGATGAACAGCAGTGATGCTGGCAGCCTCCCTGGCTAGTAAAGCACAAAGGAGAGACAGAAAGGCAGAGGAGCACGTTGAGGCAAGGGCTGGAGGCTGTCTGAAGTGCAGTAGGTTCCAGCAAAATAGGAGAAAATAGAGCAGTGAGAGAACAAGGCAAACTCAGAATACAGCAGCTATTTGACATCTCAGTGGACTGAAGCAAATCAGACCAATTTGGTTCTCAGGGTTGATTCTCTCAGTGTTAAGGTCACCAAGTGAGCAGAGACTATGCAAACTGGATGGTGCTGGTTTAGTGGCCCCAAGAGGTTGACACAGCCAAAGCTAATCAAAATTCTGCAGAAACAACAAGGAGGGAAACATAGACCAGAGGGATGTCTACAGCTTTGTATGCATTTGGGTATGAGCAGCATCAGAAGGCCAGCAAAGTCACCTCTGACCAGCAAGAACTGTTAAAAAATGAGGCAAAGAAGCCAAGGAAGAAGCAGATCCATGGAACAGTTCCTTTGACTTGGTATTTTTGTTTCCTCAGACCTTAGAGAAGAGGAAACCACTCTGAAAAGATGAATTTGATTATAAGTAGTAGATTATTGTCAACGGCTTTTTAAAGTAGAGAGTTAAACACAGCTCCTGGAAACTGCAGCAACACAACTTCCATATAAATCCCACCATCAGAGAAGGGGGACTCATAAGGAAAGACTCAAGGCAGGCTGAACTGCAGGAAGTGTGTAAAAAAGCACAGGGACAAATTAATTGCTTTTCCCATGTATTTTCAGATTTATTTGCCTACACCTCTAAATTTCCTTTTTTTGTAGGATACAGGGAACAAGGACTGCATGATTCCTCTAAAAATGCTCTTTCTTGAATTCTGTAGACTTCTTCCTTATAAAAGCAACTTTACAATAGATACCATTTTTTCCCCAGTAAAGTTTATGGCTACATAAAGATACAAATGTAAAAAGTCAAGCTACAAAAGGGTTGAACACTTATAAACGCTAATTGAAATGGCAAAGGAAAGATCAAAACTTTGTAAATATCTCTTAATGGATAACATCATATTTGCTGAAATTGAATTAGGCAGAGTCACAGTAAGAGTTGCAACTGTGGCTTTAAATATCCATAATTAAACAGCTAATTTTCCCCCTCTGTCAGAGGCTCTGGAACAATATTTATTTTTGGCCATTGAAAACAAGGAGTTGAGTTCAATTAAGCTGGTCCAGTACATATTAAAGGAAAAGACACTCTGAAGCATTTGTATTATAGATATAAAAACAATAGAAAACACACAGAAAACCTGGGATACATTAGGACAGATAAATAAGATCACTTGGGCTAGCTTGTCACAAACTAGCAGAGCTTCAGTTACTCAAAATAAAGCAAACCTCCCAGAACTGGATTTAGGACACAATTTTTTGTTTGCCTTACTTGGATACTGAAGATGTTCTGTTGAAGAAGACGTCAAGTGCTAGGAAAAGGAAGTGGCTCTAGTTAACCTGCACATTTATTAGCTAAAAAACCCCAAAATAAAGAAACAAAAAGACCACAAAACAACAAAAAACCCACCCAGATTTGAGAGAGTTGCAACAGTACATAAAATCTACTCATAGAAGGAACCTTACCCAACTCCACCTGCAAGCTCAGTTGTTCCAACAGAATGCCTGGCAATAAGTCCTCACAGTGAGCCCTAAAAGTAGCTCTTCAGGCTATCACATCAAAACCAGGATGTGTTTCAGGTGTGCTCAATTAACTGGACAACAGAAAGTAAATAAACAGGAGTTACCATCTCACCTGTATGCCAGGTGTGCTCTCCAGGGGGCACAGAATGACTGCACTAAGATGCAGCTCAGCTGGGAGCTTTGTGAAGGGACATGAGTCTCAAATTTCATTACAAAAGGCTGTCTCTTGATTTAGTGACCATTTTCAGCACATGCTCCACCTCGCATTTATGACATCCCAGAAACATCAGCAAAACTCTGATTATGCTTTTATAATTCCCTCTCCTAAAAACTCTGCATTGTAGCCTGCAAAAGCCTCAGGGGAGGGCAGTGATTAGCCAAGGCAAATCCCTGCCTCTCTTGCACTCTTCCAATACTTCGTGTTATCTCCCCTACCTTTGGACAAACTTTTGTCACTTGTCCTACTGCGATGAGCATCTTGAAGGTAGCACTACATTGTTTTGTGTTTGCACAGCATCTCGCACTGATGCTCCTGGTCCATTATTAATGAAGATTATTGATGATAAAAGACTGAAACCATGAATGAAGCATAGCTTCTGGAGGGACTCCAGGGGGAAGCTGTTAGGGGGAAACTCTAGCAATTGGTCAAGAGGGTAACAATCTCTCTGCCAAGCAACCCTGTGTGTAACAGCAAATCACCCACGTTTTCAACATTTGCTTCAGGAAACACAGAGATCATGTTACAAGACTAGTTCTGTGCTGCCATTCAGAACAGATCATCATTTATACTCAAGAAAAAATAACTATTAACAGAGATATTAATTCAGATGCACATTAAAATCTTCTTCTTAGCAAAAGGGAGATGAGTACACCTCATAACTGAGACGTCTGAATCAAAGCCAGCTTTGATACCAGATGTGCCAGCCACTGTGTACAGCAGTCATGCCCACAGTACCATTCCTGAAGAGTGCTCAAGAACTTGGAGCAACATTTCACTGATGTTTCTTTTACAACAGGTAAGTTATTGAAATGAGATTATTTAAAAGAAAGAAATATGAACAAAGTTATAAATTACACCATCTTCAGCAACAAGTTGCCTGTGCCTGTGAATGGTCTTGTACAAGTTGTTACTCCCTAAGTTAAAACTTTAACCTCATTTTATTGACATTATACTTCATTATGCTCCAGCACTTCAAATTACACACTTGAGATCTATCAAGAAGTGTTCCAGATATCCTAGTTTTCCTAAAAAGGTTCTGTTTAGTGCAAGTTCAATCACCAGTACTTACTTCATGCTGGAAGGTGTTAGGACATGTTTTTAAATCAGTGACACCAGAAAGTCAGTTATTAACCTACTGCTGTATCTGAAGTTGACAAAAATCTAGTTTTACTCTCTCCTGCTGGGCATGTTTGACAGCATTTTAATAGAAATCATTAAATCCATTATCTGCTTAGACATATAAAGCACTAAGTATTTTTATGGACCTATTTCTGATTCTTCTTCATATTTTTAGACTGCACAGCAACTAAGATTTTCATTGTTTTCTAACCCTGAAGAAAACTCTCAGAAGACTTAGAAATATCATGTAGATATTAATTTTAATTGTTGTGATTGACTTAATTGACAAGAGTCCCTTTGTAGGCACTGAAAGATGGTGAAGAACTAACAGAAATCTGAGTGCTTAAGAGATGTTTTCCAGCAGGTATGGAGCAAAATTGGCACAAACAACTGAAAATCTGCTGTTAGCTACATCTGCATCAATCAGCAATAACTTCACTCCCACATCGCATAAATTGATATAAATGATTGCAAACTGCAGCACATTTGTCTCAAAATAATTTCAGTATTTGCCTTTAAAGTATTTGCTTTACAAAAGTCATTTCTACCTAGATTCCACTGCAGTGAGAACTCTTAGTAGAACAGTTCTTGGTTTTGTTGAATAAAACTCTCTAATCTTTTAATCTTTGAGAAGATTAGAGCTTGTAGCTACCACCTGATCAAGCTGATGAAATTCTACTAGTGCAATTGATTATGAAAAATGCAAAACGTAATCAAGCCCTTCCTACTGTAAAAAGTATAAACCCCTCTGCTATCTTTTCAAAAAATTTCTTCTCAGTTGCACAGAAAAGTTACAGACCCTTAAATCTGTAAGTGTAGCAAAAGCAGTAGAAAAACATTGGCTAACAAGTGGAGAACTCATATTTCAACTGGCTTTCTTAGAAATCTATCTGAAGCTGAATCAAAACAAACATGCCTGAAACATATTATATTAACATTACTTCAATATTGTATTTGCACTATAAAATCCACACCACAGACATTATTGTCCAATCTTAATTTACCTTACAATATAATAAAGAGGTGTTTTTTGAACTGCTGACTGTACATCAGCTGGACACTTAATTTAGGCTACAGATTTACTCACTAGTTAAGTGGGCTAACAATTGCAGACTCCAGTTGCAGAAAATCTATTGCAACACCAAAGAAGAAGAAATTTATGAACATTTTAATAATCTGCAGTCCCCTAGTACTCTGTTTAAACATTAATTAGGAACAGCAAGAGAAAATCCATGTTTATATCATAAAGTTGTCAGATAGATCATAAAGTCTGTTTCTGTACACCAACTTAGAATTTAAAACACATTTACTAATCCATAGTCACGAACCTTGATACAACACTTAAAAGCTTAATCCTTTAATTTCTCACACCTCTTTTACTTAGCTGTGACTTGTTCTGGATTGCATCCCTTGTGGACAAGGACCTAGACAGTCCGCTTTTAAAGCGAGGTTAGAGAAGGTGCTAAAAAAGAACTAAAGGCGGTCAGTTGCAAAGAGAGAAACTGATCACGCCATCAGTCCGCACACGGACGCTCTTCCAACAAGTGTACTTTTCAGAAGTACCACCCGGTGTACTTTTCAGAACTTAGTCAAAGTAGAGCAGGCGAAAGGCACAAAGTAACTCCGGAGTAGAGGGGTACAGCAATTAAAAAAAAAAAACCCAAAACAACAGAACCCGCGCATCTTTTAGAGGGGGCGAGGATGCATCTTATTTGTGGCCGAAGGATGCCCAAACCCCGGCAGGTTTGAGCGGGCACGTTCACCTCCAGCGAGCACTGCTGCGGCCGGGACCTGCCCGCACTTACCGCACTCGCCAGCTCCGCGCCCAGCCAGAGGAGCAGCAGCAGCAGCGCCCTGGGGAGGCAAAGGGACAAGTCAGGGCGGGCGGGGGGCAGCGCGGGGAGGGGGCGGCCGCGCTCGGCACTCACCCTGCGNGCTCGGCACTCCCCCTGCGCGCCCCATGGCCCGGCAGCCCGCGGGCACCGCCGCAGCAGCCGGCTACGGAGGAAGAGGAGGGCCCGCCGTCGCTCGGGGCGGGCAGGGCACGGCGCGACCACTTCTCGGGCGCCTTCCCCCGGCGCGACGGGGCGCTGGGGGCGCCGAGCCCCGGGACAGTGGTCAGGCTGGAACCGCCGGCGCTGCCCGCTCGGAGTCGGTCGCTGCTGCTTCCCTCAGCCCTGCAGGCGCTCACAGCGTGCCCAGGCAGGAAGTTTGCACGGTCCCCGCCGAGGCGTCGCACCTGAGCGGGGCCGGGTGGGCCGAGACTGAGCCGGGCGAGCCCCGCGCCCGCCGCCCGCCCCTCATGAGGGGCGACCCGGCACTGGCAGCAACTCCCCCTTCCACCCACGCACTCCGGCAGCTTCCGCTGCAGAAAATAGTCCGGGGTCCAGCCGCCCGCCCGGTGGAGGTGCGGGGCGGGGAGAGGCGGTGCCCGCTCTTCGAGCCGACAAAACCGCGGCGCCCCAGGGCAGGGTGGGGGGAATCGTGGTCTCCTCGGGAAGGGGCGGTAGCAGCAGCGTGCCCCACACCGCCCGCCCCCGGAGCGGAGGAATACTGTAGTCCCGGGAGGACTTGAGCCGGGAGAAGCGGGCGAGTGCGGCAGAGGGGCGGGCGGTGGCGTCGGGGCGGCCGGGCGGAGCCGCCTGCAGGAGCCGCGCTGCCCCGCCGGGCTATGCCCGCGCCTCAGGGCCGGCCCCGGAGCTCCTGAGGGGGCACGATGGAGCCGCGGCGCCGGAGCTGCAGCCTGGCCGCCGGCTGCCTGGTGCTGCTGCTGGGGTGCTGGGGGCCGCAGGAGGCGGCAGCGGCGGTGAGTGCGGGGCGCCCTCCTTGTTCTCCCCGGGTGCCGCGGTCCCTGCCGGGCGCGGCCGCGGTGTGGAGCTTTGCGGGGCGCTTTGGAGCGCCTTTTGGGGCCGGGGTGGCTGGAGGCGGGATCCCCCTGACAGGAGCCCGGCGGCTCTTTGGGCGGGCGGGGGTCGGCGGCGAGGCTGGGCCGCGGGAGGGTCTCGCCGGTGCTGGGATTCCCGGGCCGGCCCTCCCGGGTAGAGCCCCGCCGTGCTGCCCCGTCGGACCGGAGCGCTCCCCTGCGCCGCCCGCACGTCTGGGTTCGCCGGCGGCTCCGGGGAGGGAGGGAGTGCGAGGCGGGGGAAGCTCGGGTGAGCTTAGTGTGGGCTCTGAACCCGCTGTTCCTCCAGGATAAAGGGGGAAAGATTTCCCCCCTCTGCCTTTTCCCCCCCAAAGAACTCCGTGAAGAGGTGTCTGAGCTCTTGCCGCTGAGCCATCACCTACAGCCGTGAGTAACACCTGGACGTGGCAGGGAGATGGAGCCATGTGGGCATGGTTTGTCGGAGGACTGTGCCTCGCACTGGGACTTGGTTTTCTCGAAGGTTGTGTTTCTGCTTTCTTAAAACTCAAGTGGAAGTGCTAGCGGAGGTGGGAAACGTGGGCAGTGTAGTAGAGAGCGCACTGTAGGCGGCCTGAGGAGACTTTGGGTCTCTTTGGAAAAGGGATGCTATCCCACCTTCCCTGGAGCGGCAGGGCCTTGGAATTGGGAGGTGGGAGAGGTGATCGCTAGTTTCAGGTTTCAGGCTATTTGACCAAGACCTCTAGCTGTTAACAAGTGGTGAAATGATCTTAAAAGGCTCCCGCTTTAAGCTACATTAATTTCAGATTTTACAATCCCTGTATCTTTTTAAACTTTTTTAAAAGTTTACTTGGAAAGGGGAAAAAGAACCAAAAACCAGATTTCTGTTGTTTAGGACTCCTTTCTAGTTGAAAAGTCATAATATGTTATGGTAATAGGTGTAGAGTATAATTCTGCTACTCGCCCCCCCTTCAATTCTGTAGTTAGTGCTGACAAAATCTTATTTGTCTTGAACTCTCCTTTGAAGTGCATTCCTTTACAGTGAAACTTTGCAGACCTTTCATCTGCCCTCTGAAAAAGCAAAGACCAGCCATAATACCCTTCCTTCCTCTTCCACCCCTCCTCACTGTGCCCAGGTGGGAGCCCCAGTGTAAGCGATCCTGGCGTGCCAGCAGCGCTGGCTGCTCCGGGAGCTGCTCGGCTCCACCTTGTCTGTACCGCCGCTGCTCCGGGGGCTCTGCTCAGCCAGGCCTCACCCAGGCAGCCCCACCTGCAGGGCTTCCCTCTTTTAGCAGGTCGGGGTTGAGGATGGGGAGATCTGTGTGTGCAGAAACGTGGCCCTTTTCTTTCTTCAGGGAGGGGTCCGAGCAGAGTTCTGTGTGTGCTGTTACTGTGAGTCTGTGGGGTGTGGGAAGGGGTCTGTGGTGACCCTGTAGGCAGTCCCAAACCTTGGGAGAAAGGAGGAAAGGACCAAAACCAGTGGTAAAATTTCTGCTTCTTAACACCACCTTGTGCTGCAGCCTCTCTTTTAGGATTTGCAGTGAGATAAGATTAACTGAAGACTCAAGGGCTAAGTGGGGTGGGGGAAAGAGAGGGAGATGCCTCTGCTCCAAACGACAAAAATCCCACTGGTCTTTTGTAATGTGGTTTTTTTCTAATGGTTTCTCCATACTTTGGTGTTCTGATGGTTTTGGATTTCTTGTGTTAACACTAAATGTTGCTGATCCTTGTTAATGTGGATCAGCAATTTATCCTACCCATTGTCAGAAAGGGTTGACTAAATGTAGCAGTATGTTTGATCCACACTCTCTTCTATGAATTTTGGTTTGCAACCATGTGTCAGAATTGTCCTCCCAAAAGGGCAAATTTGGTCAAAGGACTTCAAGTCATTCTGGTGTCCTTATTCAAATAATACCTGAAATTGTTATTCAACATCATAATTCACATTTTTCAATTAAAAAAAAATGTGTCTTCTTTGCTCCATATTGTTGTAGTAGTACGTATTTCTGTGTGATCAGTTACCAAGTGACACAATACAGTTGAGAATCATCTGCCAGTGTGCCCATCACAGAGAAATCCCTGTGCCTTATTAAAGAAATCCAAACCAACATTCCATACTCAAGTAGGGATGGATTTCATTGTTGGAGTTTCTCAGCCCATAAACTTGGTGAGTAGTGATGGATCATCGTATGAACTCTGGTGCAGACTCATTGCTGATGTAGAGTGAAGTGTGTAACTCCTGATGAACAGTGTAAAAGTAACTGGGAGTTTGAAAATGGTCTTGCTTTAGAATGGGAGAATGAATGAGATGGAACATGGTTTCATCCATTAATGAAGTTAGAATATTAAGAAAAGTGCTTATTTGTATGCTTTCAGCAGAGGGTATGAGGTTTCACTCCTGTGAACAATTTCAATTATTGCTTGCTAGTTTTAATATAAATCTACATACATGTGTATAAGCCAATCTTTTATAAGCAGAAGTTTTTTTCCTCTCCTGGCGGGTTTACACTTGCACTGTGCTATAGAAAAGTGATTGCAAGCTGTGTTTGGGAAATCTGTTTAATTAAAGAGCATAGATGGACTAGATTCTTCAGTTGTGCTGTCTATGGCACTCACTAAAAATAGTGACTGGCTATTTGCTGATATTAGAAAAATTTCCCTAAGGCCTAGGTTTTTGAAGTGTAAATAGTCTGTCAGCCCAAAAGTTAGTAAAACTTGAGTAGTGTTTGCAATGTCTTTTTTCTTTGCCTTTTATTATGATTCCAGTTTGACTAAAAGTGTAGAGTTGAAGACATTGTTCAAGTATGGTAGGGCAGGCTGGCAAAATGGATATAATTTGTGTTTAAGGAAGGAATGTATTATTTGTGGAAGTTCTGTAAGTTTAGTTGAGATTTCTTTTTTTCTTTTCAGAGGTTACCATATATATAAATACATGGTACCATGTCAGTAATTACAATGTACATGATTAATATGGTTAATTTTATGGTCATCTGTGTTTCTCTTGTTTGCTCTAACTATTTTATCATGGTAGTGATGGTGGCTGTAATTATTTTCCATTTCATAACTGGCAGTGGCTCTCTCTAGTTACAAAAGCTAGATCTGTAAAAGCAGAAAGAAGTGGATGCTGGCTTTTAGGATTCAGAAGGTATTTCACCCTGAAATTCTGTAGATGTGTCTTGATTAGTCATGCACAAGATTTGGTTTCATAACATCAAGGCTCAAGGCCTCCTGCTTGCAACTTGTCATTTGTCTTGGGCTTTGATTTTGATCTTTCCTGGCTTTGATTTTGATCTTTCCTGGCTTTTAGTTGAAGATATATAGTAAAAGTTATCTCGAGTGGTGTTCTAGCATGTACTAAAATGCTGACAAATCCAAGGAATCCTGAATGAAGTAGAATGTAAGAGCAATTTAGAATCTTTGACAAAATCATTGTGTTCTTTTCAGTTTTTCCACAAGATGAAAATAGAGCGATATTTCAGTGGAACTTCCCAGGCTTTCATTTTCTTGGTCATAAATGAATAATCTATGTATTGGAAGCAATTACTAGTTACCTTTCTTCAAGTAGAAAGGGAAATTTTCCTAGGATGAAGTTAGTTGATTTATTTAACAGCAAATGTTAATTTATGTAGTGATTATTTTTTTCTACTGTGTGTAAGCAATGATGCTTACTGTAATGCAATTAGCTGTTGTTGGGTTTACTAGAACATGTGCAAACTTTTCTATATTACAAAACTACTGAAATCATTAAGGGCATCCCAGCAAACCTAATGTGCATGTTTTCAGTCTGGGGCAAAGTACAGGGAGGAATGTGTTTTGCACACACAGTGAAGATGCATTGTGCATTTTTACCTTTAGTTCAGTGAGATTAAAAAGCTTCTTTGTCACTTGTGGAAACTCTCCAGAGCCAGATACCCAGGCAATACTCATGTATGTGTTCTAGGAATGGTATTGCACAAGTGCACGGAATGGAAAGCAGCCTCTGCCAAGGGTGATAATGCCAGGCAAAATTGCTTTGAATTAAGGCACTTCTTGCTTGTCTGCTTCATAAGGTTGTGGATTCAGGAACATTAAAAACCACTGGGGTGCTTTGAAGCTTCCTGTTCAGTGCAGTGCTTGGCAATCTGGTGTCGACTGCAGACTTTTTAGTGCTGTAAACCATTCTCAAGAGTACCTGAAATAAAACTTGTTCAAAAGACAGAGTGCTGATGCAGTTTTAAGGACCACGAAGCAACATTCTCTAACCTCCTTTGCAACGTTTACAATGCAATTAAACTTTATTAAATATCATTGGTACAGTGCAGTGTCTGAAAAAAGGCAATGTGCTGAGCATCCTGGGTGTGTAATTGCCAAGTGTGAGGAGAAAAAGCTTCAATGTAATGTGAAATTGTCATCAGAGTAAACACAGATGAGATGTAGAGGAAAGAGTCCTATATTGCTTATTTTAAAAAAAAATTGCTTTGCAATTGACTGAGACTTTCTTGCAGGACTTAAGTCTTTCTTGGGCAACTTGTGAGGAGCTGCAAGAAGCAAAGGCTGCAGGATGTGATCTTAATTTTAAGGGAGATGAATGAAGGGCAATTAGATAATTGCAAAGCTGTATTACAAGTTTTACATTGTAGCTTAAGCCTGTTAATCCTTTACTCTCTCTTCTTCAGAAGGCATGATGCTGAAACTAATGTATTAATAGACATATCTTTAGTCTGTTTCAAAAAGACTGATATTGTGTGATTCCTGGTTATGAAACCCTGCCTCTGTTTTTCCATGCTGTGAGCAGGGGACTGGACTAAATAACCCCAAAGCTCCTTCCAGCCTGAATTATCTTAGAAGTCTAAAGTTACGTGGAAGTACAGTTGTGCTCCTGGGTGTACTTCTTCTTAAGACAATTTTCATATCCAGTAATCAAAAGTTAATCATAATTCATTAAGTTAAATTGCAGATTGGAAGGTATCAGACTAACTTTTTTTAAATTTAGTTTCAGCTTGTCAAGAAATGGTCTCTTAAGGTTTCAGCACATAGCATTCAGAATTTTAATTTTGTATTCCACTTTTGTGGAGGTGTCTTATGAAGTGTGTGTTTGTATGTGTATTATTCTGTTATAATGGAACAGAAGACACATTGTAGTGACAATATAGACACCGTTTAGGGGTTTTGGTTTGGGAGTTTTTTACTTGAGTGTGTGTTAGGAGTTGGAAAGAAAGGAGCTTTAAAGCTATGGATTTCAGCTCACTTAAAAGTTCTTGATTATTGCAGCTCTGTTGTTGGATTTCTTTTTCCCCTCCTTTTGGAGGACAAGGGAAGTAGTTTAGTCTCTCATCTGTATTTTGTTTCTTTTACCTAATCTCTACAGAGAATTAAAATGTTAGAGTTGAATTTCAATCTCTTCTCTCTCCTAGCACTGTAAAAGGCACCTGTGTGCAAGACACTTTGCTATTTGACTTTTGGTTCCAGTTTATTATCTACAGAATGATTCCTTTTACTGAGGTATAGCTAGACCTCAGACCTGTCCTGCTCTAGTCTGCCATGGCTCCAGTGCACACTAGATAAGCTTTGCTGCTGCACCTCTGCTGAAATCCTGCTTTTCCCTCTCTTTCCTCAAGATAAACCAAGGTTTATTCACTTACCTGCCTGAACACAGGTTAGTAGTTTTTTTGTTCCCATTATCAACTCCTTAATGCTTTTCTTAGTTTTCTACTTTTCTGTCTTAATCTAGAAAGATATGACTGATGAGTCTTAATTTGTATGAAGTAGTAACTTACTTTTTATTATAGTATAAGCAGTGTGATGCAAAACTTGTGATTTGGAATCCAGGACTACTTAAAAGTAGTTAGGGAAATAAGGAGTGATTATATATACTGGATTTGGCTGTATTTCTCCAGTAATCTGCATATGTCAAAAGTCTACAGTATATTCAGAATGGTTAGATTTATTTCTATCTATTCTAGTTCTTATCCACTCCAACTCCTGCATCCTGTGTGAAAATATAACAAGCATTAGTTATTAACTACATAAAGCTGTCAAGCTTAGGCAACCATTAATTCCAGAGTTATAGCTGATTTCTTGTAATTCACCATGTTAGCTTGTCTTCCTTCCTTAGGAAAGTTTATTTCATGAGTCATATATATATATATTCTATCTAGCATCAGTCTGTGTCTGTGAAATACAGCATCAATTCTTCAAAAGCAAGCCTTTCTCTTTATGCACCTAAATCCCCTAGGAATCTGATAGAAGGGAAGAAAATGACCACCCTGAACCACGAGCTGTGTTCTTCCTACACCTTGAATTAAAGTAGCAATTATGAAAACCCACAATTAAATCGCTTTACTTAAAGCAATGAAAACTAACGTGACTTGCAGGCAAGGCTAGACAAGCCTCCAGCTCCCAGAAATTGTGATGTCCTGACAAGAACTGCCACTGAAAACAACGTTTGAGTGAAGGAGCTTATGAACTCAGTTTTAAAATCTTTTAAAAATAATCCTTTTTATGAGGCAGTGGGGTTTTTTGAGTCAACTTAGAACCGACCTGTCACACAGAAAGACAGCAGAAGCCATTGTTTCTGAAAGGTAATTTCTAGCTGTCATTCAGACAATGGGAATTGGCTTAATAATAGAAAATACTCTGAATTAGTTAGAACTTTTGTATATTCAACCTTAAAGGGCAAAGCAATTCAGGAGGAAAAGGAAGCTTCTGCACTGCACAGAGAAATGAGAATTTATATTTGACTTTGCCATCTCTTTTCATATATTCACTGTCATCAGACGTGAGAAAAGTAGTTGAGATTTCTGCAAAACCATTACTTATTTAATGACTTAAGAATTTAAAGATATTTAAAATAATTAGAAAATCTACAGAGGATCAGAAGTTTGCCTGGAGAAAAGGAGACTCAGGGGTGACCTTATCACTCTCTACAACTCCCTGAAAGGTATCTGTGCTCAGGTAGGGTTGGTCTCTTCTCTCAGGCAACAACTGACAGAATGAGAGGACACAGCCTTAAGCTGCACCAAGGGAAGTTTAGGTTAGACATTAAAAAGAAATTCTTCACTGAACGAGTTGTTGGGCACTGGAATCATCTGCCCAGGGAGGTGGTGGAGTCACCATCCCTGGAGGTGTTAAAAAAAGATTGGACGTGGCACTCAGTGCCATGGTTTAGTTGATGAGGAGGTCTTAGGTCATGGGTTGGACTAGATGGTCTTAAAGTTCTTTTCCAACCTGGTTCATTCTGTGGTTCTGTAAGTTGCAAGGCTTCAGTGTGTTTTGTTTTGGTAGTTTAACTTCCAGTATTCATTTGGTGCCTTTTTTAATTGTGCCATGAAAGTTGCCAGAAGGCTGTGACCAGACTCTGCCCAGACACACGGTGAAAACATCCATGCAGAAGTTGATATTGGTCTGGGTGGAAGAGGTTTTTTGTAATTTTCGTTGAAGAAAGAGTATATACATAATTTAATTTAGTTTCTGAGCCAGAATGCTAGTGGAAGCCTCTTGGCAATAGAATGAATGACACTCCTGTACCAGCAGAAAGCCACTTTTCTGTTCTAGAATCTTTCAAACTCTGAAAGCAGTGCTAGTAATAAAGTGTTAAGACATCTCTGTCTAATGTATGAATTTTTGTATCCTAAGTGAACCTAGAAAACTTCTTTATGCTTGAAGGAGAAAATGCTTGTTGACAGGTCTAGTCATGCTCAGGAAATGTGTATTTTCAGGACATTGGCACACTGTACCCAAAAATCAGAAAAATGAAACAAGCTTATTTAAAGAACCTTAGATTGCTGATATACTGCAGAAATAATTGTGGAGGAAGAGCACAGTCTGTTGTGGAAATAGTAGTACTTGGAATTTCTGTTTGTTGTTCAAATTGTTGCAGTGAAAAAGGACATTGAAACACTATCTTCTCTTCCAAACCTTGCTTGCTGTAGGAATAATGTTAAAACTTGCTGGGAAAGCTCCTAATTCCTATTTGCAGTTACCTTACTGATTACTGCAGGATGCAGAGCATGTATCACAAACTTGAAGCAGGTTATTTTCTTGGTATATATTCAGCTCCAAATAGCACTCGTGGAAGTTGGTGTACTCCCTAAAATGGGGTGCCTGAGGGAATACTTTCCCTCAGAGAAAGTGACTTTGTTTTGGAATGAGTACAAATGCCAGGGGCTGTTTCTTACTCCTGCCAAGATTCAGACTGAACTGCACCTCAGGTTTTAATAATACTTGAGGGCTATTTCTTATGAATGGATCTCTTCACTCTAATTATTGTGCTTGGATGTTGGAGCTACATATGCTCTCTCCTTGCCTACCCCCCTTTTTTTAAACTGTGACAGTATTTTAGTGTGATGTTGTAAGAAAGGCTGCTGACAGACATCCTTGGACCTGGGCAGAGAATCACTGCAAGGAGATACTTTAGGTTACGAATTGTCAGCTTGCTACTGGGGAACCTCCAGAGTGTGACTGGGAATAAAATCAATTGCTGACAAAAGCAGTAATGTATTTACAAGTGTGAAAGTAAGGAGAAGCTCAATGCTGCTACTGAAGATTTCCTCCCTCCCATTTTGTTTCCCTTTGAAACAAGAATATAAAGAGTCTTTCCTGGCCCTCTGCACCCCCTTTCTCTAGCACTGATCAGATTTTTTTTGCCTGTCCTGTAATTGATAATGTTAATACTTTAAAAATTCTGTTGGCTTTTAAATTTTCTGTTTAAAGATCTAATCTATGACCCTTTTAGCTACTTCCTTGCATGGGTTCAAGTTGCTTAATGTAGCAAGTCTCTGAGAAGTGTGACTTAATTCCTGAGACTTGCTTTCTGTTTAGTGATGATCAGTGCAATCCAAATGTAATGATTCTCGGGATAATGCAATTTATAGCCTCTAGATGTAATTTCTCTGGTGTGAGAGGGAGTGGAATCTTCTAATCAAAGTTGAGTATTGAATTCCAAGATCTGCATGTGCTAGATAGAATGATAGACTAGCCTGGGGCTGTCTTACAGCATTTTAAAGGCAATAAAATACATTCAGGCCCCCTTTTGCTTTTTTTTCCCTGCGAGATAGTCTGGGAAATTACTGTTGTAATTCTCCATTTACTGAAAGGTCACTCTTTCACAGGAAGGTGCATTTTGCACAGCAGTGCCTCACTTGAAGTGGCAGGTGCTCTAAGGAGCCCAGAGCTATTGCTGTAGCATATAACCAGGGCTTAAGTAAAAGAACCTGAGAGGCTGACACTGAATCCCTATCTGCTGAAATGTGGGTTCCTGAACAGGCTTCTGAGACCTCACACTAAATATTCAACTTTTATCATCTCCAGGGATTTCTGAACCCATGTGGATAAAAGGGCCTCCCATCTCATCAGATGCTCCATTCTTTTACGAGTGCCTCTGACTTACAGGGTTAGGAGATTTGTTTGGTCTCCATTGCTTCCTTGTTTAACTTGACCCTCTTCAGTGGCACTTACTTTTTTCAGCTTTGATTACCTGAGGCTGGAGAGCAGCTGCTTATTAGCATTGAGCAATACAGAGAAAGTGCTGCCTGTAATGCTCTCTTTAGGTGTTAAAGTGCACACACAGAGTGCACTGCTGCCACGGGCATAAACAAATGATAAAACAGCTCAAACTAGAAGAACCTTGAAGCTATGATATTTGGTCCAAGAACTGAAGGAGAATAGAGCTGATAATCGCCTCCACCACAAAAAAAAAAATCCCCCAGACACCCACCAAGCCTTAAAGTGAGTTAGGTCTTGTTCTGGCAGTTAAGAGGGTGTGGACTTCTTCAGATAACATCGCAATGCAATATCACTCTGCACAGCCTCTATTCTTTTTAGCATGTATACTTGCTTAATCTTTGGTATTAATTTAGTGCTCTCAGTAGTTTCAAAATAGACCAGAATGGGGTTGGATTCCTCTGAAATGCTATTCTATTTTGCCTCTCTTTTCTCCAAGGAAGAAGTGGGTTTCTGTTCTTGTGTGGTCTGCTTCATGCTCTTGACACTTGAAAGTGCAGTTGTCAGTGACAAATGTCTGACCTCTATTAACAGGACTCTGGAACTGAAGCTTCTTGTATTGCATGTTATATGGGTGAGGAACAAGACAATTTCTGGGGAATTAGTGTCTTTACTCTATGCTTTAACTGGAGTTAAAAGAGAGTGCCAGAATGACTGGTGTTATGAGTGTATAATACTTGGCTTGCTACCATATCTGAGATTTAGAAGCCTAACTGACTGTTTGGTCTAGGTTTGTGTTACATTTGGACATGGTTATAGAAAGTGGCAACACCTAACACCTGTCACATGGGAAAGGTCCTAAATGACTAGTAAATCTTAACCTGTAATGAGTACCATATGGCACTTCTTATTTGCAGCTGGAAAAAATCAGGGAGCCCCAAGAGGCTGGTGATTAGAGACTTGTGTGTAAAATAAAACTGAGACTTCCTGAAAAGTCAGGTGGCTTACTGTACCCTGCCACTGACTGACTGCCAGATGCTCCATGTGGGTGTCTCAGGGATGGTGTGAGCTGCAGGGATGTGTAGCTGTGCAGGAAAAGATGGAGCCATGCTCAAAACTAACCGTCCCTCTAATTTGCTGAGTACTTGTTTAGGGGTGAACTTGTAAAAGTTTATACTTCTGTATAAAAGTTAGAAGATGGCTTGCATTCAGAGTTAAGCATTTAGAACAGAAATGAGCAGTGGTGAGGTGCAGACTGCCTACAGAGGTGGTATGAAATTTATCCCTTCCCAAACTGCAAAGCCAACCAGAGTTACTCTGTTTAGGATGTTTCCCTAGATATGCTGGATATTTAGAGGTTCATGCAGGTGCAGTGCTTGCTGAAGAAGGAAATGAATGTGGTGTTTGGCATCTGTCTGCTCATTAATGTGGAGATGGAGTGGGTTGAGAAGGCCACCTGGTAGTTTACACTCTGGTTTAGTGCTCTTAGCTTGCAGTGTTTACCAGGAGGTGTACTTGCCAAGTCTAAACATAGATGCTTTGTAAGATGCTGCCTCTGGATGGCAGCATAAAGATAGTACTTCTAATTTGCTGTTAAAGGAGATTTTTGCCAATTAATACAGCTCCAGATGTGGAGCTGTTTGGAAGCTGATGTTCATTAGGCCAGAAGTACTTGGCTTCTCAGGTCTCTTCAGTGGTAGCTTTGACATGCTTGTGAGAAGGGCAGTGGAGCTTGATCTGATTATTTTACTTTCTGTGTGTCTCACCCAGTAAAACATACAACACTGAAACCCATTCTCTGTGTTGTAAGACTAAAGACTGCAGAAACCTAAGGGTTTTCAGAAGTGATGAGATCTGTCTGTCCCTTTCCTCATCTTCACTTGAGTGCAAGGCTGGCAGTGCCCCTTAAAGCAGAGGGAAGATGGAAGGCTCTGTAGAAAGGAAGAGTGAATACTGAGAGCTGCAAGGGCTAACTCTGTTCCTTCAACTCTGTACTTAAAGTTTCTGCTTAATGTTTCCTCATGTCCTGAAGAGTTGTCAGCCTTAACCCTCCTAAAACCAAGTATTGAGGAAGGGAGTAAAGTCTGGGATTTTGGAAGAGTTAGATGCCCAGCTGGGCTCTTCTACTTTGTCTTCTGGTTCAGGAGTCAGAAACAGAGAAATTATCAGGTTGTGATACCTCCTGTTTTTAATGGGTCAATAGCTGCAGTTTGGGGATTAATCAAAGTTCTTCAGGTTTTGGGGTGTTCATTCAGTAAAGAGTCTTTGACTCCAGAAGTTGCCTGTAGTCAGATTGGTCTATGGGAAAATCTGTTGCTGCAAGTATTGCTGCTATTTCAACTAGAAGCTTCTGTGAAAGATACCTTTCATGAAAAACTGTGTGTTATAGATCCCTAATTAGTTCAGTTTAAGGCAATGAATTCCATATTGTTTAATACAAGGTATGGGCAGAAAAGTTCAATCCTCTCTAGATAAGAGTTCTCATCCAGTTGTTGTGGCACAAAATATTTTTAACACAGACAAACCTGTTTTAATTTTTGCATATTCTGAAGGTAGTTATGCCAAGGTTTTCCTGCTTATAAGTTTAGGATTTAAGTACACCTTTAATTCCAACCAATTTGTAGTAACTGTATTCTAAGGGAATTTATTAATTCTTAAACTTTCCATTTAATCAGACCATTCATTTGGAAAGTGATAGCTAGACTTAGCAGATCGCTTACAGTTGTTCCATGTTGTTATTATTATTAACTATTCATGTATCTAAATAACAAACACATAGTGCTACCCCTTCAGAGGAAAAAGAAGGGTTATTTATCCATCAGATGCTTGAGGATGGTTTTTAACCTGCCTCTTGTGTTCTCATTCACTGTGGCCAGAACCATAACTACTAGAACTAAAAGCTTCCTCTGCCAGTCTGAACAGGTCTTATAATGTACAGATTTCAAAGAAAGATAGTGCCCTGAGGTGCAACAGATGAAATTACATGTCAGAAGGTCCCCTAAATTTAAAAAAAAAATGGTTAAGAACTTCTGCAAACATATTTTTACTCTTACATTTTAGACCATGATATTTATTCTTTTCACATCTCTGTGTAGATTGGAGGAAACAATTCCTTAGAATGGCATGTAATAAGCTTTTAATTCACATTCTGCTTTAGCAGTGTTACTGCTCATAAATACACCACTTTAGTGAGAAAAGGATGGCCATTTGGATTAGAGACCTGTGATGGCTTTGCTGGCATTGCTGACTTCACACAGATATATGAATAATAAATTGTTACCTGCACATTTGTACTCCTGCTTGAGCCTAAAGAGCGTGGATGTGAAATCATAATTAGAACTCACAATAGCTGCTTTAACTCTGCTTGTCAAATCCCCACAAACCTCTTGTTTGTTGGTTATATTTCTGTCCAGGCAAGTGAAGGGAAAATCAACTTGCAGAAGATAAATGGTGAAATCTTTCACTTGGATGAGCAGTAAATCCTTAGCTAGAAAACTGCACAGGTGTTTTGTTACACAGATCTTAGCAAACTAATGAATTTGAGGATGCCCTTCAGGACCACCACGAAAATAAAGCTTAATCTTTGTCTGCATGGAACTGAAAGCCTGAATTTATTTGCATTATAAATAGAGGTATCAATAATTGAGTTTGTGGCTTTTGCATGGTTACAGCAGGAAGATCATTTAAGCCATCCTCCTAGAGCAAAGGCATTAACTGATGCTTTGCTGTATGTCGAATTTGCTGATTTTAATCAGAGTGAATTTCTAACAATGGAGTCAGTGTTTATAACTGATAGAATTATCCAGTATTTATGCTCTTTTTTTTCTGATGCTGAACTTATGCTAACAACTGGTAAATTGTCGTATCTGAATGCTCTCAGAGGGTGATGTTTGTAGCATTAAGGGAACTCATGTAGCAGCAGGATAACTATGAGAGGTGATGTGAGTGTATATTAACATTTTTTTCTAGCCTTTCCTGCTATCAGAACAGAGCTCTCAAGGAAAGCAGGCAGTCTGTTGGTACAAACTGCATCTCTGGATTCAGTAATGTCACTTTGCTCCTCTAGAAATGAGAGGAGTTATCAAAAAGAAAATTTGGATTTGTGATAAAATTATACATAAGGAGGATGCCAGAATACAGAAGCTATTTTTCTTATCCAGCTGTCTGATACCTGAATTGAGAATTCATTTGTAAGCAACTTGGGTCATGTCAGAACTCTCACTGAGTCACCTACAGTGCTTCTGTGAGAAGCCTCCCCTTCTCTTGATTGGTAATTTGTAAGTGTCAAGGTTTGGAAATGATTGGCTTCTCTCTGAAATCTTATGGAAAGAGTGTTAAGTTACACTTGAACTCCTATGTGTTTTCATAGTAATTCATTATTGAAGCACTCTGGTGTAGGGGTTTGGGTGCTCCCCTAAACCCCTCCCTGTGTGCACACAGTCAGCTGTTAAGTTTCCCTGCAGCTGTGTCTATGTAGTGCTAAATCACTTCTTTTTCACTTCATAGTTTTGCAAAAAGTCCCAGGTTGCTGTTCTCTCCAGCAACATCATTCATCTTCCTGGTAGTTTTTACAAATATTTTGTCCAGCACTGTGGTGAGTGGCAGCTGGGAGGTGGGGTGGGAATGGAATATGCTGGATTTGCCTTGTAACCAAGGTCTTTGGGGCTGATGAGAAAGGATTGGAATGTGCCCAATGCATAAGGCAGGCTTCTAACCACAACACATTTGGAGGGTGACTTA
The DNA here is from genome assembly GCA_013397195.1 of Hylia prasina. Classification (NCBI taxonomy): domain Eukaryota; kingdom Metazoa; phylum Chordata; class Aves; order Passeriformes; family Sylviidae; genus Hylia; species Hylia prasina. The sequence goes on along the minus strand of VYXD01012323.1, from coordinate 807,383 downwards.
GGCTATTCATTTCTGAGCTGACTGTAACAAACCAGGAGTAGGAATGTGTACTTTTTTCTTCAAAGTAAAAAAACAACAAACAAACAAAACTGCATTCTGTTGGTGGCATAAAGCAGTTTTTCTCAGTCCATGTAAGACACAAAAGACCAGGCTTGTTCTGGAAGAATTATCCTTTGACCAGTAAACCAATACCATCCCTCCTTTTATATACTAATGAAAAGAACTTGTTCTCCACACACAGATTCAATGGGTAGAAGCTGTCAGGAAAATCCAGTGAAAGGATTAGCTAAACTTGAATAGATTAATTAGAGCCTTTGGTTGTGTCTTTCTATGGAAAAGTCACAGCATAGGAAATAGTGCATTCATCTTTACAGGTATGTGAGCAGTGAGGAGCAAATCTAAGCAGTTTGTCCTGAGTTCTTAAAAGCTGCTTTGGTTCCTTATTCATCTTGGTGTAGTTGAAAACTGAAGGAGTCTGATAGATATGGAGATTGTGATCAGCTCCTTACAATCGAGCTACAACTCTCTATTATATCAAATATTTTTTTATTATCTTCTGTCACCTAAGTTAATGTGTCCTACTGGCCAGAGTCAGGAACTGAACTGCTACTGAAGGCTTCTGGCAGCCAAGTAATAATACAAGGCAAGAGTCTTGCTTGGTTTTCCAACTGCATCATTGCAGTGCTGAGTGTAACTTAGAATTCCCCTGAGGTTTGGGGTCATTCAGTTTTCCATATCTGGAAACCCAGAAGGTCACGTAATTTTCAGAACTAGTGATGGTTAACATGTTATTGAGGATAAAGTACTGATGGTAACCATCTAAATCTTGCTCTTAATGAAGATTTTGCTGTGTTTGGAATGTCATTGAATCCATTTCCTTTGTTTGATTAAAGTGTAGATAATTTACTGTTCATGTGCAGGAGAAATTCCAAGTGTTCCTGTGCATGAAGCCTGGATCTTCTTGGCATTCATGTGAGACACACAACTGATTCTGTGACATCAAAAATCTCTAGCCTGTGGCTGCTGAGTGGCTTTGAGACTTGTACTAACTTGTTATGCAGTATGCAATCTCCTGTAGTGCAATTTTTGTGCATGCTTTGCCAAGTTAAAAAAAAAATGGCCTTGAGATTACTGAACAGTCTAAACAAGAAGAAGGCTTTCACTCAGAGTAGGTCATTAAGCTTTTTTTTTTTTCTCTGTGCCATCATGGTTTACTTTGGGTTTTTTTAAAGCTATACAGCAATAAGACCTTTAAGTGTCATGAATTGATCTTGAGATAACATAGATGCTCAGGGCTTTTTCTTGCTTTGGACTGTTTAATTAAGAATACCTTAATTTGGTGTGGATACAAGTTAATGCAAATGAGAAACACAGTCTGCCAAATACAGCTTTTTTGCAGGAAGATGAGTGACTCTGCTGGGGGAATACTTCTTGATAAGCTTGTGGGTGAATAGAACCTCCCAGCATTTATGCCAAAAACTTCCTATCACTTGATTACAGTGGGTATTTGAAGAGTTTTCTGATTACAGACCTTTAGCTTCCCTTTGCTGCTGTCTGGGAAAGACCATGCAGGACCTTGATCATGCTTTTTGTGTATGTGCTGTTTTAGCCTGTGTGTTCTACCACGGTTTTTGGTGGGTTTTGGTAAGTACTGATCCAGTTTAGTTTTTCCCCCCACCTCTTGGAGGCAGCAGAGGTTTTCCATGTTGCTCTCACTGTTCCAGAATCATTGCTGCAGCACAGTGAGCCAGGTTTGTACTGTGAGGGAAGGGAATACTGCATGTAACTAAGGTTAATCCCTTTTAAACGAAGCTTTGTTAAAGAGATTAATCCTAAAACTGGTTCACAAGGAACTTGCTTTTTTAAAACCCATTTTTAAAAGTGAAAGAGATCAGGTACCAAATTCATGGGATAACTGGGACTAAAGGGGGCATCAGAAGGATGTCTAGCCAAACACCCGGTTCCAAACAACAACAATCATGAGGTCAGGCCATGTTACTCAGGCCTTTGTCCAGTCTGATCCTTGAAATCCAGGCTAGGAAGGTTCAATTTCATTCTAGGAAATGGCTCAATAAGTCCCTGTTAACAAAGAATTTTGAGTTTTCATATACATAACATCAAGAAAGTGGAAGATGGGGAGAGACACCCTGGTCATGTCATGTAACACCACTGCTGGACTGAAATCTCAAAGCTCTGCCTTTTGCTGCAAGATGCTCTAATTGATCCTGGGGTTTTGTAGCTCCAAGTGAATTAAGCTACCTCTGTGTTTTTAATCTGATGCTTGTTATGTTTAGGCTAAGAGCCAGGACATTCCTAATGCCAGGTAGGGGATGGGTCATGTCTCTAAATGCTTCTGTGGTAATGAACACGAGAATTCAGGTGTGGGAGTATTTCAGGTCTGACATACTGACTGGTTTCTTGCTTGATTGAAACTTTGTGCATAATGTTCTGTTATTACTGAAGGCGAAGACCCCAAATGCTCAGCTTTTCAAACTTTTAAAGCATAAGCTCTGTGTTTTTAATACAATGCTGCACCTGTTCTCAGAACAAGTTGAAACCCTCAAGTGTTTCAGCTAGTGTGTCTTCTAATATGGTTCTTAGTTTTTAACTATAAACAGGTCTGAAACGTATTATGTGGAAACAGTCTACCAAAAAAGGGATTTCTTCTAGAAATCTCACTTCTGTAAACACATTTGTTGATCTCTGAGATCAACACGGGGCTCTAATGAATATCCCATGTTAGAATGGGGATGGAAGACTACAATCTAAGCAAATGTGGGTTACTTAGCTTGGATCTACTCTGTGAACCAAACTTCTATATGCCTCTCCTTTGAACCCCTTGAAATCCAGCTGTCACTCAGCCACCTGACTGTCCCTTATGCCAGAGACTGTTGTAGCTGCTTTGTCATGCTTGGCACTGGTGTGTGAATGCACCCACATGAAATCTAGAGGTTTTTAAATGTGTTTTCTCAGTAACTGAGCTGTGAAGAGTTAATAATGTAGTATTTGTCTAATAACTATCACAAATGTGATAAGCTTCAGGCTTGATTAAACTCTTGTGCAAAACCTGACATCTGCTGGTGGGAAGCATAACTGGGCTCTTCTCAGTTGGAGAGGTGCTGAAGAGCCTGGTTTATAAAGTGCTGGTGCTTTTGTCTATAGGTGTTTCATTGTACTGCTTAAGCATAAATTTGGAAGTCTAAAATGAACCATAAAATATTTACAAACAAGGATCTTACTATAGGTGATTGAACTTTCAGTTAACTGTGTCTGCTTTGAACACTTGTATAATGGCTAGAAGACAAACTTTGTAGGTTTACATTTTTGACAAACTTTCTAACTCTTTGTGACAATATTAAGTACTTCATATAGTCTTATGCCAATTAAAGCCATTTTTTTCCCCTTATGTTTTTAAAGGCTTGCCATGGATGTACGTCTTTATCCAAATGTGATTGCAGTGGAGTAAAAGGTGAAAAGGTAAATATTCCCTTTTTTGTTTTTTAACTCTGACCAGCACACAAACCACTGAACCATATGCCCGCTTCACATAACTGAAGCTTATGGATGATAGTTCTTTGCTCCTTGCTCTTACCTTATTTCTTTGAGGGTAGTGTGGGCATGCACCAAAAAGCAGAGCTGTATTAACAGCTTCAGATACTGAGTGAGACTGGCTGGTCCCTCTGACAGTGTAAGATTTTCATATCATTATTTTCTCAAGAATTGGGAAGTAACGCACAGATTTTTTCCATCTATCTGACAGTACTTTGATTGTCAACATTATTTCTTATTATTTTACAATATTTTTCTTTGAGGAAGCAGCAGGTGCCCAGCATTTCTTTTGGTTACAATGCACTGTAGATAACAGCTCAGTACTGTCAGCTGAGCAAGTACTGGGTTCTTTCTCCGGTGTGGGGGAGCCTGGGTGTGAGTAAATTGTGTTTAAATAGTTCCCATGTCACTGCTGTTGTCACAGGGAATGAATGGGATGAGATCACTGCAAGGGGCAGAGCTGCCTGAAATGCTTCCACTCTTAGTCTTGTAAACAGTTTGCTTGAGATACAATGGAGTCATCTTAGAGATGTGAACTGATAACAGGGTTTGAGAAGCACCTTATCAAACCACTTACCCTATCTTAGCAAGGTTCTAGGAGGGTTTAAGTGCTCTAGATTAATTTCTGACACATTTCAAGGGTAGCTTTTGACTTGCATAAACAAATGTAACCTTAAATGAACAAAAGTAATTCAAAACACTGGCACTCTAATTCCCTGGTGCAGAGTTTTACTATTGGCTCAGGTTAAACAAGGCAACTGTCCAAATTTCAAGGTAATGCTCAGTGCCACATCTGCCATCCAGATTGCTCCAGAGAGATGAGGTCATTCCTTGGCATTTACTTGCTTTTAGTTCATTGAGTAGATTCCCAATTTACATACCTAGTGAAGAGCTGTATTCCCTTGATGGCAAGATATCCAAGTTAGATTTGGTTAGCCAAACATGAACCTGGTTAATGTTTCTAGGGGATCTCAGACACAAGCACCCAAACCAGATGCATCCCAACTAGTCCCAAGTTATTTCAGGTTCAGTTTGAAGGCACTTCAACATCAGACTTCTATGCCCAGTACAGTTATTCCAGGTACAATCTTGGAGAACCTTTCTGTAATTCTAAGTTGACTTTTTTTTTCCACTTGTCACAGCTATTTTGTGAATTCACTGAGCAAGTAGCTGTTGTCTGGTTAATGTGGATATAATGCAATCTGTCCTTAGAATGGATATGAAATTGGGGAACTGTGATTCCTTTCCACTGCAGCCAAGGTAAACACAGCATAATCCTGAGGCATGGCAGAGGGTTTTAAATCCCCCTTCTGAAGCTTGCAGACCATCATGTACCTTATGTAAAGGAAGGATGAAAAGCAAAGCCCATATTTCCTAGGTAGGATGTGTTGCTAGTGGAACTTGTTTGATCATACATGTACACACCTCATTGTGTTAGTTGCCATATAATTACAAAGCCCTCAGTATTTGATGTGTTGCTGGATCCAGCAGTTCAGCTCTGGGGAACCCCAAGATCTGTCACTGAAATCCTAATACTGTATCTTATAAATTCTTTACTTTGGTTTGCTTAGGTTTTGAATTGCTGTTTGGATCTTCCTAGACTCTTGTACTACTACAAGACATCAAGGGCTATCTTAAGATGATTAGCCTGATCCCTCACAGAGTATCACTTAGTTATACTTTTGATCTAAGTTTCCAAATCCAGTACTGCTTCTTTCTGCAGTGACCTCTGCACCAGGAGTTGCATTCTACAGCTCCTTGCCTAATTGGTGTGGGAAGAGCATTAGACAAAGAGCTGTTTATATAATCTCCCCTCTTTGATTCTCCCTTTAGGAGTGTGATAATGTGTAAGACGTAGTGGAAGTCAGAGATATGGAACCTGGTTCTGTACTGGGAAGAGAGGCAGAGCCTTGTGTAACACACTCTGCTGAGCCCTGCCTTTCTGTTCCACTGGGCTTCACTTTGGCCCCAAACCAGCATCTGCATCCAAGCTGCTGCTCACTTGCATTAAGTCAGCTTAGCAGAGCCTAATGCATTCCTTCTGAGACTCAGAAGTAACCTTCTTCCTAAGCATCATAGCATTCCCTTTAGGATATCCCAATTTTGAGAACAAATTCTAGAAATGTGAATTACTTGTGCGTGCTTTAAAACTGCATCTATCTGTCCTATTATTAGAGTACATGGAACTCTGCCAAACTTGTCTGTATCCCTCTTTCATTGGCTATACCTTGCTGCAGCAAAGCAGAATTTTAGGGTGTTTCCCAACTATATTTTTTCTTTCTATGCCCCAAGCAACAGTCATGTTCAAGCTTGTGAGCTGGTGGTTTTGCTTTATTGGTGCAGCTGATTGAGGACAAATGAGATCAGAATCTGACTCCTTGCCCATTCCCCAAGCAAATGATGGCTCTATAGCTGGTGCATCTTTATTTTGGGATGGAAACAAGTCTGTATTTTCAGGTTTGGAAGAGGAGATCTAATTGGAGAGAGGATTAGGTTAGTTGACCTAAACCTTTGCTATTTATGTTTTAGTTTAGTAGCTTCCAGTCTGACCAAGAAGTATCCAACCTTCCTCAGTTCTTTCTGTGTAAGCAGAACTGGCTAGTGGGTTTTTGCATTTATAAGAACATTTATGGCATACTAACCAGGGACTACAATCTCATTCTATCCCCAACAGTATAATGTCTTTTTTGGCACTGACTTTTTGTGGAAGACTTGTTAAATTTCTTTTCTTTTTCAGTATGTTCCTGCAGTGAGCAGGCAGCCTTTTCTGCCAGATTTGTAGCATCCAAATCTTCATAAAAATCAGTATGGGTGTGGGCAATAGGAAAAATCTGGAGGCAGAAGCAAAATCTGAAAAAGATTGTCACTTATGGAGTCATCTATAGGCTGTTTAACACAGTTTTTAAAAAAGCCTCAAAGAGTTGGATCAGCATAGTTTCTCTTCCCACAAAATTTCTTCGCATTTCTTTAACCATTTTTTAATCAAAAATAGGAATTATAGTGCAGCTATTTGCACTGTAATTATTTTGACTTGGATGTAAATTCCCTTGGGACATGTCTGATGTACTCCCCCAGCTGTCCCCAGGCATAGTCCTTCAAATAATCTGTTTGCTTTTAGGGGTAATTTGCTGACAAACTCCACAGGAGTTGCCCTGGCAACAGTTTCCTCATGCAAGGCTCTCATTTTTGCTGCTCATTTTCAAAGTGGGCTTGGAAAATACTCATTTCAGTTTCAATACTACAATTCACTAGCATCTGTTGTTGCCTCTTTTATTCCTCCTAGCTGATGGATTCATGTTTTTCTTTCTTTCAAGGCCTTGACTTCCCCATTCCATGACTTTAGAGTGGGGACCTTGGCATAGCTGCATTTTAGAGAACAGTCCTTCAGCCTTAGATGACACACCAAAGTCTGTTCTAGCAACCATTTGTGGATGCTGCTTGCTCTGACAAAAACATGAGTGACCAGGTTGAGATTAGAAAGCACTCTGTAGCCTGGCTTTCCCCTCACACATCTGACATGCCTCTTGTACACAAGGTGGTTTTTTTAGTGTGCAAACACAGTTCGTGCCAGAGCTTGCTCCAAAATCTGATTTTGCCTAATGTTGTCCTTACCTGGCACTCCCAAATTCCTCATTCTGTCTCCTTCAGGGACACACTAACCCTTTCATCTCCTGGCCTGGGATAGTGACACTCCCCCACAGGGTTGCTTTTCAGATGAGGTAGCAGACCAGCTGTACAGCTCCATGCAGAAGTACTTGTATTGGGTTTGCATGGGATAACATCCTCTGAAACCTGTGAAACCATAAACCCATGAAATTGTTCTGAGTGCTGTAATTAAAGGTAAATCTGTCCATGTTCAGGAATTTCTTTAGTTAAGCAGGTGAGATGTTTAGTCACAGTGTTAGTTTGTCAGTGTGATGACTTCCTACAGAAAAGCAGAAAGATCATGTGCGTTCTAAATTTTTCTGTCATGTATTTTGCTTCTGTCATATTTCACCTCCACCACCACCTATTTGTAGGGTGAAAGGGGATTCCCAGGCTTGGAAGGACAGCCAGGTTTGCCTGGATTTCCAGGACCAGAAGGACCACCTGGTCCGAGAGGCTCAAAGGTAAGTCCCAATTCACTTGAATGGTAGAAGGTGTTGGGCAGTGTTAGCTTAATCATAGTGCTGATCCTAAGCAATTCCAGAACTGATTATCATTGGTTTAATAGGCAAAAGCTTCAGATATGACAGGTTTTTTGGTTGATTAGTGTGAATAATCAGCCAGTGGGGAAGGATAACTCTGAGTTTCCTATCCAGTTCTTCACCTACACAGGTGCTTGCCAGCCCTGCCTTTCACTGGGCTGCACATCAGGGTCAAAGAACAGGTTTGGCAAGGTGCTGTGATGTAGCTTTGTTAGTCCTTGCACTAAGGAGATCCTGGCCTAGCTGAGTTTACTGATAAGAGCAGAGTTTTGCTCTCAGCTGCCCTGGGGGCTCCCACCATGTAGGTAAACTGTTGTTTGCACCTGGTGGCATTCCTGGAATGGGATTCCTGGGCTGGGTTTGGGTGGGGCGATGCAAATGAAGGCCTCACTGAACCCATGTGCAGGGAGCTGAGGAATGCTCCTGCCTTTCCCTGGAGGGGTTCCATTTATTTCTCTTTACTAGTGAATTGCATCCTTACAGTCAGATGGTGTAATTCAGCAGTAAAACTCCTCTGAATACATTTGCCTTTAACACAGATAAGGACATCCAGGATCTGCCCTTTCTTTTGTAAATGCTCACAGTATAAACATAACAGACATCAAAAGGAAGCAAAGGAAAAAGATAGGCAGGTGATAAGAAAAAAAATAAAGGAGGTCTTCACTAAAAGAAAAGATTAATTGGATATAACAAGAAACAGTACAGAGGTCTTGGACTAGAAACTCGTTACCCTTCTATTCCATAAATGCATTTTCTTAATGTTTCGATGCAAATCTCTGCGCTGTGACTGTGTGATGATGACGATGCACAGTGCCACGGGCGCAGAGCTGCGCCGGGGCTCTGCCCACAAGGGGCCGCTGGAGGATGCTCCAGGGCCGGCCCTGGCACCGTCCCTGACCCGGCAGGGGGACAGGGGGGACCTTCAGGTAAACTCTCCTCCAAGTCACGGGTGATCACCTGGAACAAATGCTCTTCAGCCCAGAGTCCAACGCCAAAAGCTAAAGTCATTTTGAGCCCTTTAACTCAGGAAATGACAACTACTATATAGCCCATTTACTGTGAACCTGTTTAGGCTTTCTGTTTAATTTGATAGACAAACTTCAGTGTGGGGTCTTGTTTGTCTGTTGTTGTTTTTTAGGGTGACGATGGTCTTCCAGGGCCTATTGGACCCAAAGGAATCAGAGTAAGTATTGATGCAGTTTTAGGGTGATATGCTGGAATAATGGATAATGAATGACAGGCATTGAGTGGGTCCTGACAGAAGTGATGATTGACAAGAGAAAAATTAACTTAAATCTGAAGAGTAATCTACCCACCAGAAGAGATTGTACTACTTTTTATAATTAATAAAAGATTGCATGAACAGTACTATCTTACATATTGTTTGTATTTCATAAACTCTTTAGGGAGAGTAGCCCCAATACTCATTTGATCTGAGTTAAGTATATTCATCCTCACTAGCAAGAAGCGAGGAATCACAAATACAGGACCTAAGCAAGTGCCAGCTTTGTTTCAGTGTATTCTGAAGTAGAAGCAGTATGTCTACGGTCCATGCAGGAGAGGTGCACTTGTCTGGAAGTCCTTTAGATTTTGTGCCTTTGCTTTCCAGTCAGACACCTCAGCTGGTAACAATTGATACATCTTTGACTTCATTGGGCCACATCCATTTTTCACTCCATAGTGTTTATTTATTTTCTCTATGTATCTCTAATCTATTACATTAGTACTTCTGCACTGTCTTTTCTATGTTTTTGTGGCAATCTCCCTGAAAGATTGGTAAGAACATTGAATGCCATGACAGCATGGCATTTTTTTTAACAGGTAATTCAGGTGTTTGTCTTGACTTCCATCTGCACAAACAAGATACATTTAGTGAAATGTTGGTAAATCCTTTTGCACACCCTTTCATACCATACTGTTTCAGACTCATGGTTCATTTCCTTCTAGGGACCTCCAGGGCTTCCCGGGTTTCCAGGAACACCAGGACTCCCTGTGAGTAGTTATGGGCTGTATAGATACAAATCTGCTCCCTTTTGTCTTTCCAGCCCAGAAGAGCATCCTCCAATCTAACTCTGCTTCCCTCTTTTCCACTTTAAAGGGATTGCCAGGACAAGATGGGCCACCAGGACCTCAGGGTATCCCAGGATGCAATGGAACAAAGGTGGAATCCTTTAAAAAATCTTAATGCAACAATAATATGGTAAAGAGCTCTTGCTGTCCTGGCTGTAGCAAATAGGTTTAGTCTGTGTGCAAGAGTACTTGCTGTTACTGAGCTGTGAAGGTAGTTCCAAGATAATTCAGATTTACACACCCATTTGAGAGGAAGGGTCATGGTCTGGTAATTAAAGCAGAAGTTTTGCCAGAAATGGTCAGCACCAAGACACAACATGGTGTGCTCTGCAGTCAGTGAGGTTAAACTCTGTGTTCTAATCCTTACTTGCATAAATTACAGCTCAGAGGTGTGTTTGTAATTAGCTCAGATGCTGTGTCTGGTCATTGTAGCAGACTCTTGTTACCAAGAAAAACTCATTACTTAACAGTGAGAGTTTTTAATTGTTAATTTTTAATATTATATTGAAAATACTGATTCAGTGTCCTTGTTGGAGGGAGTCATTTTATTCTGATATGCCCTACTTAGCTTCACATTGGGAAGAAAAGTTGATCTCCTATAACATTCCCTGAGTTTTCCATCTCTGTAGTGTAGTTATTTGTCTGGAAGTATGCAGAAAAACCTGACTGGAAATTTGTTTCCATCAGTTGTGTGAATTAACTAAGTGAATTATTCTATCTTGTTCCAATACAATTTCCTATTCTGGAGCCATAAGCTAACAATTCCATGAGACTTTTGAATCAAAATTTGTTTATCTGGTTTTGTTATGTTTTGGTTTGGTTTTGGCTAATAATTTTCTTCATCCCTAAGGGAGAGCGTGGATTCCCAGGCAGTCCAGGTTTTCCTGGTTTACAAGGGCCTCCTGTAAGTAAAAGATTTCCCAATCTTGTAATCCACTGAAAGACTTGTACTGTGAAAAATAAGATATAAATATCAGCCTCTTTTTGAAGTTTTTCTTTTAATAAATAGGAAATTTTTTAAATATTTAATCAAAGCATTTTAAATGTCCAATGAAAGTGAGTTTTTCTGCTGCATGCTGTGGTAAAACTTAAAAACCCCTTTGAATTCTCACATGCTGAGATGCTTTACCACCTGCAGAAAAATACAAATACATGCATATGTGTCAGAGAAGGAAGATCTTGATACGGACATCTCATATATCTAAAGAGTTACTGCTGATTAATGGGTCAGAAAAAAGACCCAGGGTAGGATGTTTTCAATATAAAACACAAGGATGCACAGCAAAGTGGTTGTCAGAACCAAAATAGAAACAGAGATGTCATAGGATGGATAATAGGAGGCAACATGGAAAACAAGTTGTTAAGGAAGGGAAACATAATCCTTCTAATGCTCAACATTCACTATGAAAGGTCTTCTCTAATTTTCCTATTTGATTCTCAAGTTCCTAAAAAATTTATTTTCCCCTGTTCCATATACTATGTTTCTCTTTATTGTTTGCCTCATGGTGTAGATCTGACTAGTGCTTTGCAAACAACATACCAGGGATTTATTTCTATTGACCCTTCTTTTATTTTTTTGTTTCTTTTAAACGAAGGGACCCCCTGGTCTGCCAGGTATGAAGGTGAGTGTGCTGTACTCTCACATGCAGGTACTGAGCAGACATGGGTGAGTAACCTGCTTGTTTCATGCATCCCCTGGGACCTGGAGTGACATTCCTGCTGTTCCTGGGCCACTCCAGTGCAGCTCACTGGAAATTCTGCAGTGGCTTCTTTGGGTCAGTAGCTGCAGAAGTAGCAGAGTGTTTCCTGAAGCTGTTTCCTTGGGACCAAGTTAACCAAATGTCTACAGCCAGATGCACCATTAGTCTCTCTGTGCATACTCAAAACTCTCCTAAAGACTAAAGAATAGCGACCTAAAACACCCAGTGACATCTTTTGCTCCTTTTGAAAATGTTTTTTTGTACTCTATATGTCACATAGATGGCCTTTTCTCCTAATCTAAAGAGTTTCATGATCTGATGTTGAACCTTTTATTTTTGAAGGGTTTTGTTGTACCTTTGACCGATTAAACATCAGTTCTGATTCTGATATTTAGGACGAAACTTGACCCACAGAATTACCCTGTTCAACTCCTGAGAGGACAGCATAACACTGGAAAACTGAGGCTACTAAGCTGGATTTTCTTTCTTACTCCTTTTCTTCCCAGTTGTTTTCAAGATGTTAAAGGACAATCTCATCAGAACATATACTTTCAAAACAGCCATATTCCCTGAAATCAGTAAGAAACTACTTCAGTATGGACCACAAAGCATAACTGTTGTAACAGTACACTCAGCACTAACCTCATGAGCTGGGACATTGGAAAAAGCTGAATGAGCCTTTTTTCTGTTGTGTCCTGTCCACTGCTTTCACACGAAGCTGGAATGTTTCTATTGTGAAGAAGTTGGGTTTCAATCCCCTAATCTTTTGGAATTTAAATCAATGCTGATATCTTTGTACAAAATAAACCCGTTAATAGTTGTTAGTTTAGCCATTTAGAATCTTCATCTCTCCTAAACAGAGCTATTCTTGGACAATCTAGTGCTTATATTCAAGTGTACTGCTGGGGTGTAGCAGAGCTTAGAGTCTGAGGAGCCATTCTGTGCCCTTTGGAGTCAAAATGTTGCTAAGGAATTGTAAAATGTGTTGTTAATTAAAGTCAACTGTATCTTTTCTAGGGTGAACCAGGTGAAATAATTACATCCTTGCTGCCAGGACAGAAAGGTGACCCAGGATTTCCAGGTCTTCCAGGAATACCTGTAAGTTGCTTAAAGTATTATTAGGCTGTGTTCTGCCAAAAAGATAACATGAAAAGTACTCTTATTACAGCACAGCTGGCAACTTGGTGCTTGGGGATTCATATGTTTTCTTGGAGATGCAGGGCTCACATTTAATGCACCTCTGATTTATGGCTTGAGGGAGAGTGTGTGATTCCACATTGCTCTTAACAGGAGCCAGAGAGGTCCCCTGGTCAGGAAGGTGATATCTAGCAGGCAGCAGTGCTCAGTTACTGATTTGCTTCCCTGCTTTCCGTGCCTCTTCCCGCTTCCTAGACATGCTTTGTATCAGTTCTGGAGTTCCCTTCCCTCCTTCACTGAGTCAGTCACATCTGGCTGTCTGGCTGTAGCTGCTGTTGTGGACGGTGGGAAGGAGAGGGCAATGCCTCAGCTGTTCTCCTCAAGCTGCACCTCCTGAGCAGTGTTTGTGCCCTCCCAGCAGTGCTCTGTGCAAACAGCTGGTGACTGCAGGCCCTGTGCTTCCCCACTGAGCCATTCACTGCTTTAGTGGAGGAACAAGGGGAGCTGAGAATGAGTCTATCAGAGCTGGACAGAAGCCAGGCTCCCATTTCCTGGTACAGACAGGCAAGCCCCACGCTGCTCTGTGACCAGACTGAGCCTGTTAGCCTTTCTGCTCCTCTGATCTCTGCTTCCCTATTGTCTGTTTCTGGCTGGGAGGAACCACAAATACAAAGTGTTTTGTTGTTCAGTGCATGAAGAGAAAGAGAGTGCAAAAGTAGTTCAAAACAAACAAAAAAAGCATCCCCTTATCCGAGCCAAAGAGCTGCATTGATGTTAAGAGCAGAACTCTCCTAACGTGAGGGACACTCCTTTAGGCCTTTCCCCAAGCACAGACTGGTAGGTTAGTGTACAGCTCCATGGATTTGACATGTATGGGGTGCCAGCTGTGGGGGTTATTTGGGCTTAAAGCTCTCACTGGGGTTTTTTATGGCCTCCTCCCCTTCCTCAACAGGGCCCACCCGGCTCCGTGGGAATCCCAGGCCCCGTTGGCCCCCCAGGGCCCCCAGGTCTGACGGTAAGTTTCTTTAACTACTGCTCATACAGCCTTCAATGGGACAGTTACTGCTTCATTTTGGCTTCTCTGGGACAGGTCAGTCAGGGGCAGAGATCCTGGTAATCAGGACTTGGTACGAGGACAGCAGCAACCCTGCATTCAGTTCAGCCTGCAGCTGTTACTGTGCACCTTTAAATAAGATACTTCTGAAACAACCTGCTCCCAGACATCTTGTTGCTTTAAATTGTGCTGAATCTTTTTGTGCAGGCTTCTTACTTGTGTGAAACGTGAGACAAGATTTAGCTTATTTAATACCTGACTGTTTAATTTCATTTTATGCTCTTATTTGAGGGAAGTAGTTTCTTACATGTTTGTGAAGTTGAGTAGCATGAGTTTTCAAAGGCAGGCAAGGTGCCTTGTCAGCATGGAGGTAATTCACACAAATCCAAGCTGCAACATTGTTGTGGGTGGCTTTTTTTCTACAGGGGTTTGTAAAGTGCTTTTAAGTGACCTGGTTTTTGGTTTCCTTTTTTGATAGGGACCTCCTGGTCCACCAGGGCTGCCAGGACCCAAGGTATTGTCATTCTCATATTGATGGTGGTGGTTGACTGTTTTCTTTCTTTCTTTTTGTGACTTCTAAGGGCTGATGAGTTATACTTTTTGCAGGGTAATATGGGTTTGAATTTCCAAGGACCCAAAGGTGAAAAAGTGAGTAGGTGATCATAATGCTATTTTTACTCATTACTTTCAAAGTACTTATGCTTGCTAATTTTGCTTGTATTGCTTGTAACAAACTGCATCTTCCTACACATTAGGGTGAACAAGGTCTTCAGGGACCTCCAGGGCCACCAGGACAAATTGGAGAACAGAAAAGACCAAATGACATTGAGTTTCAGAAAGGAGATCAGGTGAGTGGGACACTACACCCACCTGCAGTGAGTGTGTGATGAAGCTGCAGCCTCTGTTGCTTTGGCTCATATGTGCTCACACCCTGCTCACTGCAGAGGGTCTGGTTTTTGGTTTTTTTTTCCTCAGAGTACTGATTATTCCAGCCTGAGTACTTTTCCTTTAATAGAAAGCATGCCAGCCACAATAGTTATTCCTTCCCTTAGTAAAATAACTGTACTAAAGAGACTCTCATAAAGGCAGTTCACAGTAACATTAAAAGCAGTTAAAATGCTCCCATTCCTTGGAACACCCAGAACTGCAATTTTCAAAGCAGTCTGGGGATTCAGATTCCCACTAATTAACCAGCTGTGTCATCCATTGTGAAGAAGCCTTTCAAAAATTTTAATTCAATTTCTTCTTTTTTTTTGTTACTAGTGATGCCCCAAGATCTTTATTCCTTGTGGTCTGAATAAAGTGCTTTCCCTGTTTCTGGCATCTCAAAAGTAAATATCAGTCATATTGTTACAAGTAAGCTCAAAATACTGGTTTGATTTGTATGGATCCCTCCCTACCCATAAATGCCAGAAGGTCATTGGGAGAGTTAGCATTTTTTAAATTATTACATTTTTTCTCTTTCACTTGGGAACATTCTGCTGTACTGTTTAATTCTGGGTGCCATAGACAGTCTGAGCAAAACCAGCAGGATCATGGGTGCCTGCATGTCACATTTTCCTTTAATCTTTTGTGATTATTCTCAAATACCACCCTGGGTAATAGAAGAGTTGAAATAGAAATAAGAACTTTTTAACACCATGATCCTGTGACACTTTTCTGACAAACACACTTTGATCCTGATGGCCTCTCAATTTCAGCAATTACCAGTAATCTAATGACTGTTGCTCCTATAATTTCAGCAGGATCTGGCATTTGTTTGTTCTTTATTCCTTTTTTTTCCTTTCTTCTCTTTGCTATTGGATAACAGCTGCAGGCCACCAAACCAGCTGCTGCAGTGCATGCAGGAAGCAGTTGTGTTTTCAGTGGAGTGAATCATCTAAATAAACAGGATGAGCAGTTAATAAAATTTATAGATTCACTTGAAATTCCACACAAAGAAAGAATAAATATGATCCTTTATAACCTAGAATCCAAATGACAGCAACAATACTCAAATTAAGAAAAAAAAAGTCAGCTGAGCCGCTAGGGAGTGATGGAGGCTTTAATCCTCTTTTTCTCTGCCCATGCTTGACAGGGTATTCCAGGTGATCCAGGCCCACCAGGACTTCCTGGGCCACCAGGCCCTCCTGTGAGTAGAACTCTTAGTTCTATTTTTTTGCATCTGTATCAGAGCTGTAACTTCATTCTACTCTGGCTTGTGGGCTCAGTTTAAGATGACGTTTGTGTGTCCAGGGTCTTCCCGGTGGTGTGAAAGGTGAAAAAGGTGAGCAAGGAGAACCAGGCAAAAGAGTAAGTAGTCTGTTTAACCAAACATTTATCTTTCCATTCAGTGTTATCTTTGACAATTAAGCAAATGTTGAATTCAGGTGGGGCCATCAGCTTATGGGTAAGAGACTTTTTTCCTCTCCTTGTAACCTGGCAACTCATAGATGAGGCACAGGGGTCATGACAGCTTCTAGCCATGGCTCTCTCAGTGCTTTCTGATGGAATTATCTACATGTAGATCTCAGTTTGGGGAGCAGGAGAAAATAGTTTAAGTTATGTTATCTGCTTAAGCTGTGAAAACCCTCAAAATTGTTGGACTGCTTGTCTGGAGCAGCAGTTTTCTGTTTCCTTTTAGAAAGGGTCTTCACTCAGTTTGCTATGTTCTGGGTTGCCAAGCAGCATGAGATTGGTGTGTGTATCTATAAATATATGTATATATAAAAGCTGGTCCATGTAAACTCATTCTTGGTGGATTTGCTCATGAGGTGAGTCACAAAAACAAGTCTCTGAATGCTGTTAAGGCCAAAAGTAATGTCATTCCCAAGAGACTGCCTCAAATTATGTGCTAGGTGGGGAGGGCAGGATAGCTTTATCCAGGGATGACAAGAGTCACTTTGAGAAAGACTCAAATCAATCCTGGAATTTAAACCTACTTGGATATCACAGCTCAGAAAAGCTGAAGAAGATCATAAAGTGCTAAGAAATAAGATAAAAAGAACATGGGCTGGTCCAGCCAAGAAAAGAGAGGCTGTAACCAGCTCCAAACTTCAGTATCTTCACTTCCACAACTTCTGCATGCATTTTCATCAATAAAATGGGCCCCTTTGAAAACTGAGACACAAGTTCTTCTCAGGTTAATTGGACAATATATAAACACTGTTTATAGAAACATGCTGGTGTAGGTTTCCCAATTTCCACTGGAAATAAATACAGTAGAAACAAATGTTTGGTGCTCCAGATAAAATCCTTCTCAGTTGCTGAGATTTATGGAAGGGCTTTGATTTGTCTGTTTCAAAGAACATAAAAAGCAGATTTACCAACCCAAAAGTCTCATTACATTTTGAGTGGGTTTTGAGTTGTTGCTTCTCTCTGCAAAAATAAATGGGAACCACATAAATTTGCAAAGATCTGAAAGGATAAAAGTCCTGAGGGGATATGTCAGATGCCTTTTCCAAAAGCTTGTTTACCCATATTTTGGGTTGGTTTTATTACTCTGAATCTGGGCACATTGTATACTTGAAGTGCAATTTTGCTATTAAGTTACTTTAAAGTTGCATTTTAGGGCTCCATATGATTCAGTGAAGCTCAAAGCCATTTCAGATATACTCATAAAAATGTCAGTCTGCATATTCAAACAGCTCTGCACATTGACAGGAAATCTTTAAACCTCAGTTTTGAGAGTTAGAACTCATCAGTAGTGAAAACAAACATCACAAATCACATTCTGCTCTGACTCACTAAATCTGTGAGGTCTTGCTATCAACCTCTCAATGACTGAGAGCTGATCTTGGCACTGAGGAAGGTTCACTCAGCTCAGGTGAGGTGAAGCTCAATCAGCTGCTCCAGTTCTGTTCCAGCAGGTGCTCCAGAAATTGCTTCTGTAACTCTGACAACACAGTGCCATTTGTCTGCCCAGTGAATGGTCTGGGATAAAGTGGAGCTTGCCCTGCTTTTATTGCAGCCATGACCAATCTGTTGGGCAAGAATATGTCTTTTACAAGTCACTTCTTTGAGCAGAACTTCATCTTATATTTTCATTGATATTCATGAGAAAATTGTGTTGATTTTAGGGAGATTTAAAATTCAAACACAAAGTTTTTAGTTTCACTGCATTATACTAATTTCCTAATTAAATGTAGTGTTCTGCTATTGAGAGAGTTAGGACCTGTTTTCCCAATAAAGAATTTCTCTAATGCTAAAATAAAGGGAGTAGTAAACACAATGAATCAGCAGTAGTTAACTGGAGATCATTTTGTGTTGTATTCACTCAGCATTTCTCTGAGGCTGTCATGGTTTTGTGCTCTGCTTTTCAAAATGGAAACCTCTGTTTAGGTAACTCCATTGGTTATGATTGATGTCTTTCTGTTGTCCCAAGGACTGCATTCTAGATAGGGTTTGGTTTATTGAAAAATGGGAAACAAGTAACATAATTTCCATGAGGACTCTTTACCACCAAACCATTTTATTTCAATGCATATTTGTCTTTGAAGGGAAAGCCTGGCAAAGATGGAGAACCTGGTCAGCCTGGTAGAGATGTGAGTAATTTATATGTTTTTAATCTAAGCAGACTCCTTATAAACTTTTCTTTTGATATGGAGATGATCTGAATGTGATTATATTTACCTTTTCTTGAAGGGTTTACCTGGTGGGCCTGGAATAAACGGTGCTCCAGGAAGAGATGGAGAAAAGGTATGCCAGGATTTTTGTCTACTATTGCTGTAATAGATGGAAAATTTGCCATTAGTGAGTCCAGTTCTGCCTATAGCACTGCCTATGTTATTACAGTGTTGAGGAATATTTGCAATAACTTGGTTATGTACTGCTGCACAGTATGTGAAATGCTCTTCATTTCGTTGGCAGGGTGAAAAAGGTGACAGGGGTCCCCCTGGTCCTCCTGGATTTGTAAGTTGCAGATCCTTTATTTTTTTCTGCATTTGGTGGGCAATGTTTTTTCATTGTAGTTCTTGGCTGACTGAGAGTCCTATCTCTGGGTACAACACCAAGAGCACCAGAAATTTTTTGTATATACACTAACAGAAACAATGGTTTCCTACTTTCAAGATCAGTTCTGTGCTCTGGGATTTGCTAGGTCACAAACACAGGCTGGACTATAACCTCAGACCAGCAGGACTGAGTCAGCCTCACTGAAGCCTGTTGTAACTATGTTGGCTTGGCAGGCAAACAGCTTCCTATTGGGGAGTGCTCTTTACTGGAATTTTCCCTGGTAATTCAGTGGAGTGGGGAAAGCATCCTGTCATTGGCATAAGGTTCAAAGTATGTTGAACTTTCCCTCCCTCACATCTCTTTACGATTCCAATGACTCTCTTCTTGGCAAGGAGTTTCACATGAGCATGAAACGTTTACAGGTTGTTCCAAGACCAGGCATTGATGCAACAGTGGGACCAAAAGGTAGCAAAGGATTGCCAGGACTTCCAGGAGCCAAAGGGGAGCGTGGATTCTCTGGTAGGCCCGGCCCACCTGGCTTGCCAGGATCTCCAGGTAGGAGTGCAAGCTTTAAATTAAGTTGTATGCTCAAAGGTGTATTTGGGTTTTGCTTTTGTTTTTTCCCATCATAAACTTAGTTGTAGAGTCTCAGGTCCATTTTTCAAACAAATGTGAAATGCTTGTCGTTGTCATCCTCACAAAAACGTGATGTAAACCATTCAGCTAGCAAGGAACTAAGTCCTTCCTGTCTTAGGGATCACTACTGTTGGACCTCCTGGCCCACCTGGCTTACCTGGGGAGAGAGGACAGAAGGGAGATCCAGGTTTACCTGGGGTTTCCATTCCTGGGCAACCAGGAGTTGAGGGACCACAAGGACCACCAGGACCACCAGGTCCCCCAGGGCCACCTGCACCATCTGTTGCTCCTGGTAAGTGATGATCACCTAAACATCAAGCAGAAGAGACTAAACAGCTCTGACATTTGTTTAGGTTTGTGTTTCTGTGGTGTGTTTGTTTGGGTTTTTTTAATTCCACCTCCAAAGATGTTGTTTATCAGCAGCTGAGGCCCATGAGATTTTATTCCTATATATTCTGCAAGTTGCTCCCATTGCAAATCAAGACATCTGTAGGAGGACCTTAGGCTTAAGGACAGGTACAAAATTTATTCCCTGCTAAGAGTTGTGATAGCAGGAGAGTCAAAGGTGTAACTTTTCACAGAATTCCAGTTTCATTTCATAAATATTCCAGTGTGTAGACCACATGAAATTAACTTTGGAGGGGACACTTTGGATGAAAGCACTTAGCTCCTTTTTTTAGTATAAGGAGAGTAGGGAATGGCAGATATAAGAACTGGAAAGCTGTAGTGGAGAGGGGCTAACATGGTTCAGGGAGGAATTTAGTGTCTAGATGGCATTGGCACCTGCAGTGCCCTTGCTCTGCTGATGATTTATAGGCATGTTTTTATGATCTGAGGCTGAATATCAGAATGTAGAGATGGAAGTGTGTAGGCCTTGGGAAGCAGTGGGAGATGGTTGAGGCTGTAAAGAATTGATGGTTGTTGTGTAATATCACTGTTTCCTTTTGAGATTGAATTACATGTGGGGGTTTTCACCAGCAGTCCTGTCTGAATTGCTGAAATGTTTGGTCTGTGATTAGGGTGGTGTACTAGAATATCCACTGAATACATGTATTTGGTGCTGCTGTCAGTCTAACACAGATAATTAAACCTCTCCTGATTTTCCTTAGGTGAAGGCATATGTGAGCAAGGGCCACCAGGTCCTCCAGGAATTCCAGGACAACAAGGTTTTGCAGGGGAGCGAGGCCAAAAAGGTGCAGTGTCATGGCTATATTTTCTATTTTTCTCTTTTTTAAAAAAAAAAAAAAGCTTGGTAGAAAATGTAAAGCCTGCATTAAATAATGATTAACCATGCCCCTTCCCAGTAGGGTTGAGTGCAGATGTTTTATGTCTCTGAGTAAGGAAGTTGTTTGTTTTGAGTGTAGGATAGTCCTTCACCTAATATTAAAGCACAGGAGTCTGAGTGACTGAGGGTACACCCAATGTCTAGCATGGATCTTGAATAAAGTAAAATGGAACTTGAGGCTTGAGTATCTTTTTGGTAGATTGAAACTGGGTGTTTTTAACAGCACTGGTCAAGTCTTTGTGAAAATGTTTTCTAGCTCATTAATAAATTTGACATTTTTTATGGAAAGCAGCATTAAAATTATAAATGCAAGACTCCTAATTTGAGTTGGTCAGTCTGCAGTGAGTTTGTTTGTTTGCTAAGCAAAAGAAAGTCATATTTAATATATATCCTTGTTTCCAAAAAGACAACCTTGCAATGAGGATGCTGATATGGGTAAGTGAGAATCTTTTCCTAGCCCAACCATGGACATCATAAATGACTTTAGACATCTCACTTAATTTTGTACTCACTTCAAAGAGAAATACTTTTTCTCATGGAGATTGTAAGGATTAACTAATTAACCTAAATTAAATGTTCATTTCACTGATGAATGTCACAGAAGTCTGTGTGTGAAGGAAATTCCTAAGCTTCTTGAAACCAATCTTTTTTTTCTAATTAAATACTTTTAGTCTATTTTCAAATCAATGAAACATTCCCAGTATTTATTTTGCACTCTTGGAGTTTAATTAAGTTTGGGATTTTGATATATGTGGTTTAGAGTTACAGTTAGAAGTGTCAAGTACCTACTTTAAAAGAGGACACTTTTGCTGAGGAAAAAAAAAAAGCCCAAGGTTTTATTTTCTATTTTTGAAAGCACTGTTTTTGTCACTGGTATTTTGCACTGTCATATCTGTTAGTCAGATACCTTCTAGTCATATCTGTTATTGGTTGTCTGACTCTTAGCCACCAAAAAGCTTCAGTTTAACTTGGGAGGGAAGCTTCTAATATTTAAGCAATAATTATTTGAAGTAGTCACTTTGGACCTGGTATTATACATCAGTAGCAAGAAAACAGTTGCTGTTGTGCTGAATTCTTTTAGTATTTTCTAAAACCTGCTGCTCAAGTAGACTTTTTCAATGCAAATCTCTCTAGGTGATCGAGGAGACACGTGCTTCAACTGCATAGGCACTGGAGTGACTGGTCCTCCTGGGGAGAGAGGACCACCAGGACCTCCAGGGAGCCCAGGTAGGGCTGGAGTCTTCACTGGTGTGTTTAGTATGTTCCATAAAGTCACTTTTCTATCAGGGTGTCCCTGTACAATGCTAACAATATAGCTGTATATTGTGAACAAGTTCAAATGTGCATTTGTCAGCTCTAGTGCAGAGTTGGTCCATGTTGTGTTTTGCACAGTTGGAAAGAAACAAGATGGGCACACGTGTAAAATAAACACTCTTGAAAAATATTTCTCTGTTC
Source organism: Hylia prasina (assembly GCA_013397195.1). Classification (NCBI taxonomy): domain Eukaryota; kingdom Metazoa; phylum Chordata; class Aves; order Passeriformes; family Sylviidae; genus Hylia; species Hylia prasina. The sequence goes on along the minus strand of VYXD01012323.1, from coordinate 785,378 downwards.
AAAGGCAGCCTTGCAAGCATTCTATATATTGAAGAGTTAGGGGCTGCTGTGGATTTAACTGAGAGAAAAATTAACTTCTCCAGCTCCTCCATTATTCCAGGAATAGCAGTAGTAGTTTTTTAAAAGCATGACATTTTTTGATGCTACTGGTTCAACTTAGAGTTGCAAATTTGTTTCCAATCAAATAAAATTAAGCTCTCAAAAAACCCCCACGGTAACCTTTGTCTGGTTTTAAAACAGCTTAGCTATTATCAATAAAACAGCATGCTTGATCTTGCAGCCTCTCCAGATTTGTGTTTTTCCTTTGTTTTCCTGTGCTGCTCAGGTTCTCCTGGTTTTCCTGGACCAAAAGGTGAAAAGGGGCTTCCTGGATTAACTGGCCTTGTAGGGCCACCAGTAAGTGGTGGTGTTATGTTCTGGGGGGGAAAATAGTGTCTCATTCGTCTTGCATGATAAATAGAGCTGTAAACAAAAGATTGAATTTATTGTCTAATACATGTTTTTTTTGTCCATAACTACCTTGAATGCATGATTTTGTTCCATACTCAGAGAGGGGGTGAAAGAAAAACTAAAATACCATTTTTTGTCTTTTTTTTTCTCTCCCTCAGGGCTTCCCAGGCACCCCAGGTGCTCCTGGCAGACCTGGTCCTAAAGGAGACCCAGGGGATGTCTTGACTTCTCCAAGAATGAAAGGTGACAAAGGAGACCCTGGCCTCCCAGGCCCTCCAGGCCTCCCTGGCATCGATGGCACTCCTGGACGAGATGGACTGCCAGGTTTGCCTGGCCCTAAGGGGGAACCTGTGAGTTCCATTCTTGGCTGTCTTTGGCTGGATGGATGTTTTGGCAAGTCCTGCATGCATTTGACATGGTGCAGATAAGAGAACTGGCACAAATGCAGTTCCTCTGCATGTGATCAGGCAGGAATTCTCTTCAGTAAGTCCCAATCTAGTGATGGTACACTGAGGCACCTCCTGAATCTGCCAGTGCTCTAGAAATAAGCCAAGGCTCCTCTTGGGCAGTGCCAGAGGGTCCCTCCTGCCACTGGCTACATTTCACCTGTGTACTGGGAGGAGCTAAGTATCCAGGTTTAGGCCTGCTCTCTGCCATGTTAGCAAGATGCAGGCAGCTAATGAGAGCTGGAAGGATGGGAACTGCCAGAGTTTTAAAGCTGAAGCAATGAAACACTTTACTCTTTTCATAGTAAATACATGATCTTTCCCATCATGCTCTTTCTATTTTCAGGGCAGTGTTGCATTCAAAGGAGAGATGGGTATTCCAGGTGACCCAGGGATACCAGGTCTTCCTGGAGAAAAAGGCCTTCCTGGACCTCCTGGGTTTGGCCCCCAAGGCTTGCCAGGTGAAAAGGGCATCCAAGGAGTATCTGGCCGTCCGGGGCCTCCTGGTGTTCCAGGTGAGTTGGTGTCTGTGTGCTGTTGAGCAAGTGCTGCAGAGTCAAACTTTGCCCCTTTTGCTCCAGGTAGTTCTCCTGGAGAACATAATGCTGCTGCTTTTAAACTTTTCCTAGAGGCTTTGCACAAGCTGTTACTTGTGAGCTGCCTTACTGGGGGTCCTCACAGAACCACAGCATTTGTGGCATGTCACCTTCTCCTCTGACCTCCAGGGAAGCTTCTCCTTCCCACTGTCTGCAGTGCAAATGCCTTGTAACTACCACTGTGTGCTTGGCCACAGCAGCTACAACAGATTTGGGAAAAAAAGGGGTGTTCTGAACAAGTTTAGCTTTTTTTCCCTTCTTGTCAAAGACACAGATCCTAATCAAGTTGTGCTGGTGTCAGGTATGGAAAATACTCTTCACATGATGGTACCTGGGATGAAGCTATTAAAAAATAACAGTTCAGAAAAACAGTCTGAGCATTGAACAGGGCTTCTGAACCTCTAGGTGCTTTGGGGGCTTGGGACTGCAGAACCTATTGAATAAAGTATTGCTGGTGTCTGAGTTCTTTGTAAGCTTGGGATGGGACTGGCATCTTTTTCTGCTAAAAGAAAAAGAGAAAAGCACCTCCTACTGAGTGATTCATATTTCTGCTTTTTGGTTTTAGGTCCAAAAGGTGAGCCTGGCCAGACTATTACAGAGCCAGGAGTTCCTGGACCCCCTGGTCCTCCAGGAAGAAATGGTGATCCAGGTCTTCCAGGTAAAGCAGCAGCTAGATACCCAGGGAGTTCCAAGAGCTTTTTATTCTGGTTCTGGATAACTATGCTGATGTTGTTCTTTTCACAGGAGATCCTGGTCAGCCAGGTCAGCGTGGTTTACCTGGGATCCCAGGTGCAAAGGGAGAACCAGGGATTCCTGGCATTGGACTTCCAGGCCCACCAGGCCCTAAGGGTATGTTCACTGCCCTGTTCCTGTGTTGGACTGCCTGGGAGAGGGGACATAAGGGCTAGTGTCTCCTCACTTTTTACTAGTGAGCTGACTTCTGTCTCTAGAATCCTTTAAAAAATATTTGTCCTAAAGCTGTACATCTTTATAACAGTTTCAGGAGAAAAAGACTGCTGAGCTCTTATTACTCTGTTCTCTGTCCTGCTCCTTCTCAGTAACTCACTTTCTTCAGTAAACCAACAACACAAAAGTGGGTAAAACTTTGGGAAATGAGCTTGAATCAATAAATGGTCTCCAAATGCTGCCTCAAGATGCTAATGTTTCTGATGTGAAGTGCTTGTGATTTTTGTGAAAACTCACAGCACAGGGAGTGCCCCCTCTGAGAGTCCCGGAGACCATTTGTGGCAAAGACTGAATGCTCAGAAATTCTCTCAGCTCAATGGGTGTCCCTTCAAGTATGCTTGGGCTAGCACAGGACCTCTTCTCATGGGCTTTAGGCATATCTGGAGGAGTTCTGATGCTCTCAGGGTCCTTTCTGGTGCCCTGATCTTCCTGTCATGTGTAGGTTTCCCAGGGACTCCAGGCCCACCCGGAGCTCCAGGAACTCCAGGTCGCCCTGGTCTGGATGGACCTCCTGGACCACCTGGATTCCCAGGACAGAAGGTCTGTGTTTGTGTTTACTATAAAACTTCCCTGGGAGGTTTTTCTGTGTCTCTGGGAAGATGGTGAGGAGGATTTCAGCTTTTGATGGTGGGGAAGTAAAGTATTTACTTGACATTTTGAGTGAGGGTAGTAAAATAGAAATTGAACTCTAAGATGGTGGCCATTTAATTTTTTTATTATTATTATTTGTTATAGGGAGAGCGTGGATTTGGAGTTCCAGGACCACCTGGGCCCCCAGGACCCCCAGGCATAAAAGGAGTTCAAGGACCTAAAGGTGATCCTGGCTTCCCAGGAAACCCCGGTCTCCCAGGCCGGGCAGGCTTTGATGGAACACCAGGGCCCAAAGGTATTGAGAACTGTCCCCTGTTTTGTTCCTTATTGAACTTTTTAAAATGGAGCTGTGCTGGGAGGAGTATGGCAGTTAAATACAAGCAGTGCTGACTTTAGAGCCATTACTTCAAAATCAGTTTTTCCAAAGCAGACACACCTGTGTTAAATGGAAGATTATGTTCTCAAAAGACAGCTAAGGGAATAAATCCCAATCTGAAGGTCTGTGTTCTAAAGACAAATAATACTTATATGGTGGTAAAATTTTATCAATAGAATAATTGTCCTTTAGATGCACTGTGCTTCCACAGAGTTAGCAATTCATTTACCCCTGCTCTTGAGCATGCTCTGTACTGACTTGCCCAGCATACCAGGTTTGCTGGAGAGCATCTTTTCAGTTTGATGTGGATGATGGTGCAATATAATGTGTGTAGCCTAGAACATAAACTTCATGCAGTCCATGCTGAGTGAGGACAAATCTCTGGCTTGGAGAAGTAGCCTTTGGAGTGTGTTTTTTTTCTCTGTTAGATCAATGTATGTTTGCATGCAAGGGTGAGATTTCAAGTACAATGTGCAGGGACCCTTCTGTGAAAGAAAATGTCTCTGAAATAAGTTCAGTATTTGACTAAACAAGAGTGTTCTTTTAGGTGACCCTGGACCAAGCGGACCACCAGGACTTCCAGGCCCACCAGGCATCCCTGGCATTGGTGGTCAAGGTCCTCCTGGATCTCCAGGACCTCCAGGTCCTGTTGGCCCCCCAGGTAAAACTTGCAGGAGTGGTTCTCATAGGTTATTTCTGGCATATGTCAGCAGATATACAAGATGCTGAAGGTCCAACTAGACAGTGGACAGTGATAATTATTTGTCTCTGAAGGGAGTTTGGTTGCCTTTTGTCTATTATGACTTGTGATTGATGAAGATAAGGACTTGTTCCATCTCTGCACAGAAGGGTACATGTGCAGGCATGCACATCATTCTGTTAATGAAGTTTGTTCAGGGGAATTCCTTTTCCTTTCATTCAGTGAATGGGCTTGCTGTGCACCAACTCTTGATGTTGCACATATGTGGCAGTCACCACAGCGAGAACACTTTTTTCCTGTGGTCTCCAGCATGCCTTGCACCAAGGCCCTTCCAAACCCTTGCAGTTCCTGCCATGCCTGTAGGATGTTTGTGTTGCATGTCTGTGAGCTGCACTACTTGAATGTGTTTGTGTGTCAGCACTGGGCTTGGCATTGTTTGCAATGCATGCTGACAGAGTCATGGCCAGCTCTACGACCACGGGTCATGGATTGGTTGGTGATATTCAGATCTTTATGAACTGTGAGCTGAGATTCAGCAAGGTGCTGAACTTGAAGGTAGGCAAGCACTTGGGTAAATAGACCCATGGAGCTTGAATTCTGCTCACATGCACAGTGTGGGTCATGTTGAAATCTGTTCCTCCTGAGTGGGGCAAGGAACATGTGCTGAGGGCAGCAGCAAGCCTGGAATGTGCCCAGTGTTGGGAGCTGAGGACAGAAGGGGTTGGGAGAAGGCACACAGGGGTTCCCTGGGGCAGCAGTGGCTCCTGAGCTGCACTGGAGGCTGAACTCAAACAGAAGGGCAGCACAGGCCTGGTTTGGGGGTGAGGGGGGATATATTAGTGTGGGTTTGAATGTTTCATCCAATGCATGTTCCTTTGTCTTCCTGTAACATCTCCTCTGGTGCTAGCCAGGGTTTGATTTCATGTGCTCACCGATTTATTCTGCAAAATACCAGTGTTGACAAATGCACAGTGATCACTAGAGTTGATGGGTTTGAAATGTCTCTGTTTTCACTCTTCATGTCTGCAGTGACTAATCAGTGTGGCTATTAACAGCATGGGGTTCTGAAATCTGGGGCACGCTGGAAGGTCCTGCTTGAGAAATCCTTCTTTTCCTTGGCACTGCTCTATCTCTGTTTAGTGCAGAATGCCTTACATTCCCTCCTCCCATCCCTTCTGTGCTTCACTAGGCTGTTTTGATTCTGTTCCCTTGTGCAGCAGTAGGGGAAAGTTTTTGGGACTCTGTTTTTCAGGTAATTTGGACAATTCTTGGCAGGAAGTCCCTGTTCAGAATTTACTTTCTTGCACCACCATTTATTCAAATAGTTCGCAATAATTTTTTCCTTCTTAAAATATGTAACAAATTACTTTAGAACTTACTGTGTTGTCTATATTGTTCTAATTATGGTGTGGTTACATTTTTGAGACCATAAATTAGATTAGAATTAATTTCTATTTGAAAAAATCTTTACCATTTGTAGGTATGGAGTTTGTCCTGTATATTATGCTCTCATTTTTTTTTCTACTTGCTGATAGAAAGCACTTGAACACAGAGCATGTGTATCCTCTGTCCATCATTCGGTATTGTTTTTCTTCTCTGCAAAATAACCACTCCAGGCACATAACACCATGGTTTAAAATAGTGATAAGTTGCTGCCAGAGGGGGGAACATGCTTAGAATTAAATAAATGGAAGTCTACAGCTTATGCCATCAAGAAAATTCAATCTGCCTTTTCAGAGTGCAAAGAACACATGATTACATCACTCCTAAACTTGTTCCTGCAGCTGAGAGCGGGGTCACCATTACAGAGCTGGAATAGTGCTTGGAGTTCTTGATGAGCTTTTGGCAGGGTGGTGTCAATTATCTCAGATATCCCAGGGCATGCAGCATGCAGTGTGCCATCCGTGGGTGTAACAATGTACACTCACATAATAGAATTAACAGAATGTGGGGAAATATTGAAAGTATTTCTGTGCAATAAGGAAGGAACATCTTTTGAAAAATCCCTGTTTGTAGGGATTTAACAGATTGTGGGGCCAATCAATGAGAAGCTGATTGACAGGGTGTACTCTGGTGTTCAGAAGGGGTCCAAGCCAGTATCTAGAAATGAGAATTTTGTAAGAAACTTATCAGAAAAAGATTGTTTGTCACTTTTGTATAGAATGCTAGACAAGGAGAGAGGGGGGGAAATTATTTTTAAAATGTACCATCAATATTTGAAAATATCTCAGTGTTTGTGGTTTCTGCATACAGTGGTGGCTGCATTTTGAAAAAGATCTCCAAGTTTCCTCACAGTCTGGTTTCTCTTACTGCATTAGCATTGAATTCTTTGTATTTAGATCTATTTCCAGTAACTTTAGATAGATTTTTTTTTTTTGTCTTTGTTCTAATCTATATGTGCTTTATTTTGTTTCCTAACTTAATGACTATTACAACTGCTAACTGCTACCTGTCTCAACTTCCTGATGAGCTCTAACTCGTTGGCTTTTGAACCTCAGGTCCCCCAGGTACTGTGGTTTCTTTACCAAAGCCTTTTCTTAACTTGAGATTTATGAATTCTCCTTTTTGGTCAGCTACATTTCCAGAGTGAGCATCTTCACTGACACTGTGCACTGGAGGGAAAAGAGCCACCTGCTTGCTTCAGCAGGACCTCAAGCTCAGTGTCATTAGCACTGAACAATTTTAAGCATATTTTGACAATTATTATTCTTCATTCAGGGTAAATACAATGCAGTGCAGAAGTTTTCTACCTTTACAAATACTCAGCTGATGCTATCTTAGAATGGAATGAAAAAATAGTAAGAAAATTGAATAATTCATGGAAATACGTGAATCTGAATACCTGATTATAAAATACAAACTGGTCTAATAAATTTGGCTTTTTCTTTCAGAAAAAGAGTTAAAATGTTGAAGAGAGTTTTGAGACTTGAGTTGCATTTTCTGCCTCTTAGTAAAATTTTCATTTCTCTTCAGGAGAATATGGCCCTCTAACACTTGGAAGTCATTAAAAAATAAATAGTTTTAGAAGAATTGCAGGGGTTTCATCACTGCTAGGAATGGATTGCAACTAAAACTGTTCCTACAGTACCATACCCAGACACAGAGGTCTCAGCCTTGGCTCACTTTTGCTAAAAGGCTGTGTCTTAACAACATTCCCTAGGGTTGCAAGGCATTCCAGGGGAGAAAGGGGATCCAGGTCCTCCAGGCTTCGATATTCCTGGTCCTCCAGGAGACCAAGGAGCTCCAGGATATCCAGGACCCCCAGGACTACCAGGGCCTCAGGGTTCACCTGGGCCACCTGGCAGGGATGGAATACCTGGATTTCCAGGTAAGTTCATGGATTTTACCTGTGCAGAAAGACCAAACTGCAGTTACAGGTGGTACCTCTTGATGCTTGACCACGACAATTTATTTTGTGATTTTTTTTTCCTAGTAACTGCTATAATTAAGAATAAAATTTGTTTAAAGAAAATCATGATAAGTGCTAGTTAGTTTTAAGTATTAATTTCCTTATTCTAAGTGTTAGACTATTCAGTTAGGCTAGTCTGTTTTGCCCTTTGAAACAGAAATATTAAAAACGAATTTTGAGAGTCGCTTGGATAGAGGGAGCAATACAAAAGATTCTAGAATTAGTGTATACTTAATTGTCTTGCCTTTCACTAAATTCAAGTTTGTTCCACCTAATATTTGTGTTGCAAACCAGGGAACTAAATCTCCTGGAGATATAGACATGTTTCTACCATAGCAGAGCAGTGCAAATTTTCTTCTTGGGACCTAACTGGAAAATTGCCACAATTTTCAAGTGTCATTTCATCTGATTTCAATTTATACAATAAATGGGTGCTTGTAATTCTCTTAAAACAGGCATGTGCTGGTTAATAAATAGCATAGAGATCCAGGGAAGCAAATTGAAGGTACCTGATAGGTTTTGAGTTTCTGTTCAGAATGACAATGTGGTTCAATGCTTTTAGGTGCCAAAGGTGAGATGGGTGTCATGGGAGCTCCTGGTCCTCCAGGGCCTCCAGGAACCCCTGGAAGAAATGGCCTGCCTGGCTTGAAAGGTAATGTTTGTTTTATTCACCCCTGAAAGGGACACAGAATGCTGTTTTCCCTGTCCTGTGTTGAAAGAGGTTTTGCAATGCTAACATCTAGGTTTTAATTTCTGGGACCTGCCTAAGTTACTGTCTTGTGACAGTGCTGATGGTCAGAATTGCTTTGCATTTTTAAGCCATAGCATTCAATCACTATTCAGTTGATGTCATGAATTGTTAGCTATTTTAGAAACATTTCCTTTGGATTGATGGCATGGAAGTAGGGCAATATGTCTGAAGTGTTTTGAAGCCTGCTTAAAACAGCAGAAAGAAGAAAATCAGTAGCTTAGGGATATGGAGTCATCAAGAATTAACTATATATGTATCACAGAGAGTCTCTTTTTTTCTGAGTTTTCCCAACCCCCTTGCTGGAGGTGAATTTTGAAAGAATTTGGTAGGAGAAAACCTGATCCACCTCTCCAGAACAAGGAGGCTCTGGATCCAAAGCTGCTGTAGCTGTTGTGACCCCCATGTCCTGGTGGCACAGCTGCTTCCTCTGCTGTGCACTCCATGCACTCAGCTTTGTTCCTAAAGATGTGTGGAGCACCTTCCCTAAACTGCCTGATCATTTGAATTCCAGCTTCATGAATAAATCATGGAATGCCTACGTAAGAAAAAGCATGACAAATCCATTAGCCTGCCTTAAGGATTTTTATTTTTTCTTTTTGTTTTGTTGGCTGTACCTTCTGTAGGTAATAGTGGATTACCTGGTCCACCAGGGCCTCCTGGACCAGTGGGGCAGAAGGGCATCAAAGGTGAGGCAGGTCTGCCAGGTCCACCTGGAACACTTGATCCCAAACAGCTGGGAGCAAAAGGAGAAAAAGGCGAGCCAGGTGTTCCAGGTAAAGAACTTGGCATGTGGAGATGGGAGGTGGTTTGTCCTCTACACATTGTACTGAGCTGTCACTGAATCTGTCACTGTTCATTCTTTCCTACAGAAAAAAAATCACTTGGAATATAGATGCGGCTTGAGAGTCTTGTATTTAGCTAATTTACCTGTTGTATTAATTTCCTGCGAGCCCAGATAGGATCCTAAGACATTATTTTTCTTTTTCTGTGGAGGGCAGGTTTAACTAAGTCAGCAGGGCAACATAAAGTTCTTATGGGATAACAGCCACATAAAATTTGTAAAAAATTGCTAAAACACCTGCATTGATTTTTATAATGTATTAGTCCCAAAGTGGTTTTGGTGTAGCAATGTAATTTAACTTGTATATAAATAATCTGGGTGAATGCAGAGGTTAGAATGGAGTCTGCTCATCCAGAAGGCAGCCCTTTGAATTAAGTATATGGGCCTTACTCATGAAGTTACTTCTTTCTCTACTTACTTATATTGTTCCTGTTACATAGTAATTTTAAGTTTTCCAGCACAAATACTTTGTATTCTGTGATACTTTTCTTTGCTAAACTAGGAGGAAGTATAGTTACTGAAGAAAAATACCCATTTGTTTTTTTATTCATCGATAGCTACATCTGATCTCTTAAGGCAAAAGAAAAACATACAGTAGTAGTGATAGTAATAATAATAAAATGTGTCTTTTACCCTTGAGGTATTCCTGGTTTATCAGGCCAGAAAGGTTATCAAGGTCTCCCAGGTGACCCAGGCCCACCAGGACTCAGTGGCCCACCAGGTGTGCCAGGATTGCCAGGTCAGTAAAACAAACCCTCAGCTGGACATCTTTGCTAAATAAAGCTTTGCATGTGTTTTTACCCATGGAGTTGGGATGTGGATCCACTTATATCTAAACTAACCTTAGGGATTTGCCCTTAAAACTGCAGCACAGTTTTGGGACATTTAAAGTTGTTATCCAAACACGTGCCTGAAGCCCTTTCCTTCAAACAGACCCAAGAGCAGGTTTAAAGTGATCCCATTAAGGATTAAGGTGTCTTTTAGGATGACTGGAAAAGAACTTGCTGCTTGAGCAAGCAATGTGACTGCAGAATCTGCCAATGGGACTTTCACATGTTTTTGTATATTGTTAAGCACTGTATTTTGAAAATGGCCGAATGGATGTGGGTATCAAATATTTGCTTTAAAGAATTTCAAGGACCAAGAAAAGTAATTCTGTTTTGTACCACTTCTCCCTACAGCTGTAACACTTTGAGGTCTTGCTTGCTGTGTCTGACGTAGGCCTTGCTCTAAGTATTTTGTTGGCCTTGGGGAATATTGTTAACCATTCAGGACTAATTTGTATATTCTAGGTTGCATTTAATTCTGTAATAAAAGCTGCTGAATACTTGTTGCACATAAGAAAGACATATATTGTGCTCATTCTTCAGAGGAGCTCGTGAGAGACCGTGTCACACCAGCACTGAATTTTTTCAGATGGTCACTAAATCCTGGACAGAGATTTGACCTGTTTCACTAGACTAATGTTCAAAACAAATAACCAGTGGCCCTGATCAAATCTTGGCTTGTAACAAACTGAAGGTGTTGAATATTTTACTACAAATAAGTGTGGCAAAGCAAGTAGGGGCAGTATGAGGCCTAAAGCCACTCCAAATCCAATGCTTGTAATCAGATAATAAGCATGATCATATGAGAATGCATGGATAGCAGAAACCTGTAATTATTACCATTAATTAACTCAGTCACACCTTTCCTAGGCATCAAGGGAGACATGGGGCTTCCTGGGCAGCCAGGACCAACAGGACCTCCAGGATTAAAAGGAGCTATGGGAGAGATGGGCCTTCCAGGTTTGTTTCTGTGCTTGGATTTTACTTCATTTGGGCCAGTGTTGTCCTTTTGGGAACCCCAAAGGTGACTGTGCTTGTGTCTAGCATGTAATAACAGCAATAAAGATAAGGATTGCATAAAGCCCTACATACATAATCGAGATTTTTAGGTAATTGTTTTAGTTTGGTTTTAAAAGTAAAAAAAGCATTCAGTATTTAAGGCCAGCCAGTCAAATTGTTAGACCTTTCTAGTTTGGTTGCTGATTTTTGTAAATTATTGCAGAAGTTTTCTGTTCATGTTTTTAAAATTTCATTTTACCTTTTGGACAGGTCCCCCTGGGCTCAAAGGCAGCCAAGGAATAGCAGGACGTCCAGGGCAGCCTGGGCCTGCAGGATTTCCTGGACTGAAAGGGGAGAAAGGTGACCCTGGCCTTTCAGGCATTGGTATTCCTGGTCCCCCTGGACCAAAGGTACCTTTACAAAATTCTTCAATTGAAAATTCCACGAGGAAATTAGATTTTGTGTTGACTTTTCCCCCTCCATCCATTACTTAATATATATTATGTATGACTGTACGTATGTATATAAATATATTAGTAACAAGCAGGGTTGACTTTTCAGGTGAGATAAAAGTTTGAATTAAGATTTACTTATATCATCCTTTCTGCCACCCACAAAAAAGTGACAAAAAGCTCTTCAGAATGTCTTAGCAGTCTTCACTGATGCCTTCCAATTGATTTTGTGCACATTTAAGTTAGCAAAACCACTGCATGACTAAAGCTGCACTGCTTTCTTTTTTATTTGCATTATCATGGGGTGAAAATCTCTGATCCTGCTGGAAGAAAGGAAGATACTTTTTTCCTTAACATAGGCCAGCTCTGAGGAAAAATTATGATACTGTACACAAAATTATAGGGGAAAACTGTTGAAGTCTTTACTGTTGCTGGTTTTGTTTAATTTTGTTGAGATGATTCACATTACCTGGCTATGAGGAGAAGTATACACAATATACCTGTGATCTTGGATGGGAAACATACAATGAGGGTTTTCTTGTCTTAAAAAGTCTGGGTTCTTATTTCTGCTTAATGTTTTCTAGGGAGACCTTGGCTTGCCTGGATACCCAGGTAGTCCAGGCCCTAAAGGTGCAGCTGGAAATCCTGGTTTGCCTGGATTTTCAGGCAGTCCAGGTGCAAAAGGAGAACCAGGCCTTCCTGGATTCCCAGGTAACCCTCAACAGATTTTTTTTTTTTTTTCATTTCTCCTCTTGCTAATATTAGTATGAACAGCTAAGCACAGTGGGTAACTGGGGGAGACTCCAGCTGCTCAGAGTTTCTGGCAATCTGCTGCTTCTAAGCTTTGTGCTGTTGGAATTGTCACTGCAAAAGTGTGGGAATGCATCTCTTCTGAGTTCCTTCTGGAATCATTCATCTGCCCTGTGTTAGTTCATTCTCCTCATAGCACTCGCTCTTACCTTCTCTAACACACAAATACTGAGGGCCAAAAAAAAAGCATCCATATTTTTTCTTCATGAAGCAATAAAAAGTACCATCTTAGAAAACTTAGCAATTTTTTTTTCATAGCATTTATTGTCCATAAAATGGAGAAATCTCTGAAATATAATTAAATAGGTTTTGTACTTTGTTCTTTAAAAAATATCACTGGGGGTATTCACAGGTGCATGTCAGTTTTTTCATTCAAAATTCATTCTTACCTCAGCTGCATTTACAGTTCATTTGTTACTCAGGGCATCTCAGGTTAGAGCATTTCAAGATCTGCTGAGGAGTCAGTTTTGTCCATTATTTGACTGAAATGTACTTTACAGGAACACCAGGAATTCCAGGACCAAAAGGTATTGAGGGCCCTCCAGGTAATCCTGGCCTGCCTGGACCACCTGGGCCAGTAGGTGAGCATGGACAGAGATCAGCTGCTTCTGTGAAAAACATAACACATGATGGCACTTCCTTTCTCATCTTTTTAGCATCATGGAAATGTAGCTACGTGTACATGGGTGCTTGAATTGCACACACTTAATTCACTGAAATTAAACAGTAAAGAAAGAATTTGAGGACTTGTTTGCTATTTTTTGTCTTTTGAGGACTTGTTTGCTATCTATTCAGCTGTTGAAAGCAGTTAACTGTTTCAGTACTTACCAGCTTTATTTATGGTAAGTATTCCAGTGGTCTAACCTGTTTTTATAGGAGCAACATCCTATTTTATTCTAAAGGAAAGCATTATGGTTTTAGCAAACAGTGATTGCTTGAAAATTCACAGGCCTAAAAGCCTTTTTCAAACTGTCAGGGGAGAGAGAAAAAGGTTTAATTTTAAGATTACACCCCTGTAAATCTTTTATTGCATTACCATACCTTTAGATTCAGATGGTGAAGGGGAGGCTGGTTTTCTTTACTGCAGTTTAGGCAAGACTGTGTGATGTGTTCTGTCCCTGGTTTAGGTGACATTGGTCGTCCTGGCCCTCCTGGTCCTCCAGGGGAAAAGGGACAACCTGGTCGAGATGGAATCCCTGGGCCAGCGGGTCAGAAGGGTGAACCAGGTGAGGCGTCCTCCCTGTTTTTTGCTCCTCTCCACTCTGCATTGACATGTCCTGCTTGCTCTATTCTTTCTTTCCTGGAGCTGCCCTTACACCTTCAAAGCTGCTGCTGTGGTTCCTGCCTCACAAAGGGTGCTGGTGAGCTGCCAGGGAAGCACAGGATGAGAATTCAGTCAGCAATCCTGGATTTTATTACCTGGCTTCAACACCAGCCCCTGTTCCTGAGTTCCATGGTAGCTGAATTGCTTCAGCTCAGTTACACAGTGGATAAACAGTGTAATCCCTGCTCCAAAGATAGATCTTCAAACAAAAATGCAAACATAGTAACTCCCAAAATCTGAAAGAACATGGATTGGGAGGGGATGGGAACACTTAGGAAAGTTACAGATGTGTTCAGTAGCAAAACCTCCAACTTTAGGGAAGATTGGTGAAGGAATGAGAATCCAAGTAATCTCAAGGAATCCCTTATTTAGTTGAGCTGCACTTTCATTGTTCTAAGCCTCATATTCCCATTCATGGACACCTGAAAGTTAAATACTCATTTTTGTCTAAATCTATCTTTTTTTTCAGGTCTGCCAGGTTTTGGGCGTCCAGGACCTCCAGGACTCCCAGGATTGTCAGGTAAAGCTTTTCTGTTGCCCTTTGTTAAAAAGGTTCCATGTAAAATACATTTACACACCAAAACCAAGAAGGGTGTGTTGTATTTTCTGTAACTAATGAATGCCATAGCTACAAGTAATATTTTTCCTCAGCAGACTCTTTTAAGTTAACCACAGCAATAAAGACATTTTATTACTGACCACTGTGTTTTGTAAATTAGCAATTATGCAGCCAGAATAAATGCACACACAGCAATAGCCTACTGCATTGTGTGGAACTTTGCTGATTTGTGTCAATAAATAAAGCATTCATACAACAGATGACAAATGAAGCTGCTTTGCAATTATAGATCCTTGATGCATTGCTCCTCTCTGGTAGCATTAAAGCTCCTAAATTCCTCAGGCTTATTTGAAAATTTTGCAGGTATGTCTTAATTTTCAGCAATATCTCAAAAATAGGATGAAGGCTTAATACTGACAGGTTTCTTCACAAAAAGCCTTATTTGTAGGCTTACAGTCTCCAAGGATCTTTAGGAATTAGAGCATCACTGACTTAGTAAGACTTTTTAACATGTTATAAGCTTTCTCCTGCAAGAATTATTAGCCCTCGCTCTTTTCTGAATGTTAGATGATTTTACACTGTCTCACTCTGCAAATAAGGGGAGTTGTGGCCAGACTTGTGCCTTCTGCAAGTGAGAGAAGTGGCTTTGCAAGCTGGCTTTTGGGCTTTATATCAATTTGTAACAGTATTCACAAAGATGGCTTTTTACAGGGCAAAAAGGAGAGCTGGGGTTACCTGGCCCACCGGGACCCCCTGGACTTCCAGGTCTGAAGGGAGAACCAGGTTTCCAGGGATTCCCTGGTCTGCAGGGTCCACCAGGCCCACCAGGAATACCAGGGCCACCTCTGGAAGGTCCTAAAGGTAGCCCTGGCCCACCAGGTGTTCCAGGAAGGCCAGGTAAGAGCATGATCCATACGTGTGAACATCTGCCAGTACTTTGATATTTTGCTGGCAGGCCATCAGCCTTTCAATTGGCTCCGTTTATTTGGACGGATCAGGTCAAGCCTCACGGCACAGGTGTGTGAGCAACCAGAGAATTTAGTTGCCAAAAAAACCACCCCAGTATCTATCAATAAACCAGTTCCTGTAAATTTCTGATGCCTGGCAGCAAAAAATCAAAGGGATTCCAGGCGGGAGGTTCTCCGCATGCTGCTCCAATAATCACTGACAAGCACGACACGACCTCTGAACATCTGAGACCTTTGCAGTGCTGTCACACGGGCAGCAGACGTCACAAAACACCAAAAGTAACAAACCCCATCACTCTAAGAGTCATGAAAATCCAATTCCCACTAGCACCCCAGCATGATCAGATTGGATGCTGCTCCTCATCTCCAGGCCATGTAACACATGCTCCATTGTGTCACGTGGCTCCCGCGGACTCCGTCGTGCTGTGTTCATCTTCACATTCCATGTTTGCATTTTATTCCCGCACCAACTAATTCTGGGAATGAGAAAACACCACACTGAGTTAACATTGCTGAGCAGCTTCCTGGCCTGTGGTACAAACTGATTTCTGTTTTGGGTTATAGAATCTTTATTTGCATTCAGGTACTGCTCTTGAACAAAATCGAATTTAAATGAGCCTGCCACCGCTCCAGCTCAAGCTTAGTGCTGGATCTTTAATCCAGAAGTACTTTGCTACGTCTAAGATGCAACTCACATAACAGGCTTGATATTCTACCTAAAGGAGACTGCTTTCAAACCAAGCCATTTATTGATGACAGGGATTTTTTCCTTTGCTTATTAATGGTGAAGTAATATTTTTATTTATTGCCCTCAAATTGTTCTTTTATTTAAAGACTTTTCTGAGGAAAGCTAGTTTTGAATTAATACATGAGGGAAACAGCTGCAACACAGATACTGTTGATTTTTGGGTATTGGGGAGAGTTTAGCTTTGCAGTGTACACTTGGAAAGATTTAGAGGTTTGCTTTTTCCTCATGGTTGCTTCTGACAAGAGGAGGCAGTCACACTGAGTAATGCTTTTTGAATGGAATTTTATCAAAATACTTTCCCTAGAGCTGGAATTGAATCATGTGTTATTATCAATGGCAATACGAGTTTTTTCTTTTGCACAGTAGGCTACAAACTCATATACCCTAACTGTGCACTTAAAAATGGATCATTATAAACATTTGGTTTGAATCTGTAACACCTTAGAACCAGGGTGCTGTTTGCCAGGAGCATCCCTGCAGCACGTTTGGAGCCCCAGTTTGCTTCTGACTTTGTGCTAATTCTCCTGTATGTAGAGTAGTGCAGCAATTAAACTTTTGGCCCAGGACAGTGGGCCAAAACATAACAGTACAGGCTTTCATTTTTAAAAGTTTCTTATACAGAGGGTATCTCCAGACTTTAAAGAAGCCTTAAACCAGGCTAAGCAACCTGTGAGGTGTAACAAAAGTACCAACTGAGATTCTGTGCCCTGCTGTAGCACTGGGGTTTTATGGAGCTGCTCATCCTGTTCACTCTTCCCTGTCCTAAATCAAGTGTTTACTGATTCTGATCAGCTGGGAAGGTGGAGCAATGGTGGGACTCATTTTGTGCAGGTTTCTGAGCAGGGGAAACAAACAGCCACTGAGGTTCTGCTCAGCCATGTTCTCTCTCTCTTTCTCTTTCTTTCTCTTATTTCCATTTTTGTTGCATGCAATGTATAAAGTGAAGCATTTGTTTTGCTCAGTTATGTGTGAACTAATGTGGATAAACCAAACTATTATTGCAGTTCTGGTACAATCAGCACTCCAGCCTTTTGTTTCTGATGAAACAGAGTCTATTGTTGGAATGCTGATTTTGTAACATTTCAACATAAGGCAGTTACTCATAAAAGCAGCTGTGTGGCTGTCAAATTACCCCTTCCAGGGACAGAAATAAAACCAGAAGCTGTTTGCATGTACTGTTGTTGACTTCTGGGTATATTCTAAGATTAGTAAAAGAGATGAAGTCAAACATGATGTAGCTCTCTGACTCCAGTTGAGTTACCCCTAAAATAAACATTGAGAGATGGTATTGGGATAGATTTATTAATTCATTATAAAATTAAGCCAATTTCCAGGGCAACAGAACACTGCTGTTACTCCACATGTCTGTTTTCCTTGCTATGAATAATAATAGTTTGGTGTTTTGCATACTGTATGTAAAGGAATATTGAGCTAAATCTAAAAAGAAAGGTTTAGTTGAATATGTTAGTTTGTTGATATTTCTAACAATTTTGATGTTTTTCCCCTTGTTCTAATGATGACCTTGGTGAATTCTGACCCCCTACTCCCAGGTCCCTCAGGTTAGCCCTGTAACTCCAAAATAATAACTTTGCATGAAAATGAATGTATTACTTTTGTAGTGTCTAAATGTAGATATGCAGAGTCATGTTTCAGACACACCTTTTAATTTGTGGTGGGAAAAAAAGGCTCAGAGTTGGCCTCCAGCCATCTCTTCCATGTTTTTGTGGGACTGACATTGACAGGACGCAGTTGCTCTGCCCATGTGGAAGACCATGTAGGTCTAGATTTGCAAAGCTTTTATAAAGTGTCCCCAGCTGTGAAACTCGTTTTAGCATTTTTTTTTTCCTCAGTGCAGTTGGAAAGAATATATTCTGATTTTCAGCTTTTTTTAAAAAAAGAAGCACATTGCACTGTCCTCCCATGCCTTGCTGCATAATTGTGTGTTGCAGGTCAGGCAAGTGACAGTAGTCATTTTTGTAGCACCTGCTACTGTTGATTTTAGACCCTCTCAAGTGACCTAAATAAATTAGATGCTTTTTTTAATACCAACAGTATCTGTAGGAAAAACTATATAGACTAAAAGTGATGCTTTAGATTCCCAACATAGAGCCTGTTAAGTTTTCAGTGCAGAGGAATCTCTATTTCCATTGTTTTGCTTCACCAGCCCATTTAGAGGAAATGAGGAAAGTTCTTCCTTTCACAAATATTTAATGAAAATAAAGCTCACAGCTATGCCCTCCCTGGCACCAGGGCAGTGGGACAGAATTGGTGAGAGCAGTCATTTCCAGACACTTATTGTAACTTCAGAGTATCAGCATGGAGCACAAAGTGGCACTTGGGAAGATTTTAACATCTGTGTCTACATTGAAAATGACTTGGTATATCTATTTAATAATAATGATGTTGTTAGGTTTTGCTATGATGACTTTCAGGCAGCAAAAAACTGTCATGAAAATTTAATAAAGAAATACATTTTAGTTTTCAGCCTGCTGTCCTCAGCACCACGAGGCAGCAAATGTGGTAGCCCCTGATGTTTGAATCCTATCTTTATGCAGCCATGTCAAAAAAGGGAATGTGGCTTTACCTTTTAATTTAACTGTGGTCAGTAACCACACTTTCAAAGAGCTGCCATCGTGGGGTGCTGAGAGGAACTGAGCAATTGCACCACATTTTGTTCCACCCTGTGACTGTAATCAGCCAGAATTCAGTGATGAACACGTGTAGGACTGATTTATAAATCATAGCAAAACTTACCTATCAGTGAAATATAGTTTTTAAGTACTTAACAGTAACAATGAAATGTCCATGTCATTATTTTTAACAACTGTATTACAGTTAGCATTTAAAGTAATTTACCAAATACGTAAAAAATAGTGCTGTGAAGTAAACCTGATGTGTATTTATTGTAGTTTTTAGCTGCAAATTGCATGGTGATATGTTGATATATTTCAATCATTTCACTGACATGAAATATGCAAGTGGCACAGGAGCTAAAATATATATTATTAACTTGGTGGCATTGTAAGGATAGCCAGCTTATCTTTTGAGAGAGGACATTTAAATCATTTTTCTGAGGATGTTATCACATGCCATTCTCCATATAACCTTGAGCAGGTAAATGCATCTTGAAATACTTTTATCAAGACAAAATAATGCCAAGAGTAAAGACAACAAATTCTAAATTTGCAAGTTCTGCTGTGCTTTTGCTTACAGCATTTGCAGCCCTGTTGATCCATGTCAATCCTGCTTACACTTTCAAAGTGGGCATAAGCCTATTTTTCAGTCCTGGAATTGTATTCACAGATAGTTGAGGCTCACACCTGAGTAGGGGTGGTAAGTCCTTCTGTTAGTCACACTTCCCCCCTGCCCAAAGCAGAATTTTGCACAAGAGTAAGCCGTAATTAACAATTTTTCTATTTGCCAAGCTCTGGGCCCTGTGAGGCTGAATATTGTCAGTGAAATGGTTACATAGCCCAAACCCTGTTGTGAGCAGGACTAACCAGTTATGGGCCTTAGCTGTAATGCTACAGCAGTAATAAATTCTCTAGTGAGGCTTTAAGTTTGCTGTTAAATGAAGTGTCAAATTAGTCTCAGTAGAGCCTAGTCACCAGAATAACTTGTATCTGAAAATATCTGTTTGTGTATTCACGTGTGGTTTTATGCATGCATGTGGATTATACTGTAAATACAAAATATGCTGGTGAAGTGGGTTGTTGTGTAGTGTTTATGCTGTCATCTGTACTATTTCTAACTAGTAATCTTGTTTTGTACTGTGTGATGTCTGACCCTTCTAACATCGATCATTGGGCTTTGGTGAACTCTGATCCTTCCAGGGCCTCCAGGTTAGACTCTGAACTCGGGCAATTTGTTTTGTTGCACTTGATGTAAGAGAAACAGATGTTTTCCTCTGTGATTGTCTTTTTAAGGGCTGTGCTTGCTCTGCAGACCGTATGTGCTTGATTAGCTTGCCCCAGATGGTGACCTGGTATTATTTTGCATGTGTACAGTACCAGACCAGTATGAAAGAGCAAAATGAACACAAAAAAAAATCCTCACAAGATGGGATGTTTTCTGTAGCTGAAGCTGCTGCAGGATGTGTGTGAAATCTGGTACAAAATTGCTGTTGATTTAAAAAGGGAATGAATTCTTTACTCAAATTTGCATGCAGAAATACAAATCATCAAACTTATGCATTGGGTATAGACTATGAGGATGTCAAAGGAGATGTTGAGTTATTCAAGGAGGACTGAAAATCCAGCACACTGATAAATGTTAGATTTGCACTACAGGAGAGAATGTCATAGCACTGTCCTGCAAAAAAATCCTTTTGTTAATCCAGTTATGAGCTCTAACTTGTAAAATGTTATTAGCTGTTGCTGCCCATGCTTATGGTTTATTTTGCCACAGACTAATACTGGTTACCTTCCATTTATATGGTGGGACAAAGGTGGAGGTCTCATCTTTCAGTTCTCCAGATACCAAAGTTTCTTTTATATCCACTGCTTTGCTTTGGATTAATCTGGCTGTAGCAAAACCAAAATATTTAAAGACCAGCCCAGTTTCTCTATTAAATTTACACAGTCTACTAAAGATTAAGTTTACTAAATTTACTTTTAAGATTAAGTCTACTAAAGATTAAAAAAATCAGTAGGAGAGAGAGTCATTCAACATAAAGAAGTTTCTGCAACTCAGGTTATGTAGGAAAGGCAGAGCTTCCTGCTGCCCACAGGTGTGCTCCTTAACAGGGATGTCAAATTCTAACAAAAATCAGCACTGCAGTGTTTACTCTGTACTCTGTGTGTGTTGAGACTGGCTCACAAAAGGAATTCAGGCTCTTAAGAAGCACTTAAGACGTGGTGAATGTAATGCAGGTCAGCAGAGGGGCTATTTATTTGTACCATCTAATTTTGGGTTTCTTGGCTCCTGGTCAAGGCACTGGTGTGGTCACCAGGAAGCTGCAGGTGAGCTGCAGTGCCCTCTGGAAAGACCTGCCTCATCAGCTAGATAAGGGGCCTTGCTCCCTGATTTGGGTAGTGCAAATAATTCCTCTCATTTGTTTTCATTTTAGTATGCCCTGAATTTAACATTGAAATAGAGCTGGGAAGTTAAGCCAATTTCTTCTTTTTTTTGAACACTGAAGGTACAAACCTGGGAGAATGAATGATATATACTGATGTGTGCATATTTGTTCTGCAATGTTAAGGTCCACCAGGCCCAGAAGGTCCACGAGGGCCACCAGGCAGTGGAGGACTTAAAGGGGAAAAAGGGAACCCAGGTCCACCTGGTCCACCTGGCCTGACTGGCCCAAAGGGAGATCCAGGACCACCTGGACGCCAGGTAGGACAAGAAATGAAGTTTTCCCCTAGCTAATTTTAAAACCCAGTAAAACCAGAATATATTTGGGTGGAACATGCAGTTTAACATGACAAAAGAAAAGCCAAAATGTGGTAGCTAACACCTTGTCTTGTAGCAAGGAAGAGGCTCTTTTCCCTAGCTATGCCCCAGTACCCAGGCAGGATGACCCTATTTCATTCCCATGGGAGCTGGAGCCGTGGATGCAGCCTCGTGTTCCTACTCTCACTGACAGCCCCCAGTGTGTGCTTGTCCCCAGCACCTGCTCCTGGCTCTCTGGAAGTGCTGAGGTGAGGGAATAACGTGAGGCTCTTCTCTCCAGGGGGATCCAGGTCGTCCAGGTCTGAATGGAATGAAGGGTGACCCCGGGGTTCCAGGCGTTCCAGGATTCCCAGGTATTTCACTGCCTGTTCCCAGGTATTTAACCAGCATTTGGAGCTGAAACCTCCAGACACAGTAACAGCCTGTTCAGGCATCCCTGCAGCAGACCTTGTAGAACAGCATGTTCTTTCACTGGCTGACTGTGTGAATTTGATGTTTCAGGTATGAAGGGTCCCACTGGACCTGCAGGACCCGCTGGCCTCACGGGCAGCCAGGGACTGCCAGGCCCACCAGGTAGGAGTCCTGGGTGTTGGCACTGCCACTTCTGCTCCCTGGCAGTAGAATTTGTTACACAGATGTAGGACTGGTCTCAGCCAGCAGCCAAAGTGACGTGAGCAAGATCTTCAACACAATTCCCACCTGTACTTTTTAGCCCCTACAAGTAATTCCAATATGTTTTGTACTCTGTGTCCAGTCTGTATGGATTAACTCCTGTGAGAGGGGCCCTTAGAGGGGATCACCAAGAGTACTTTTTTGTCCTATATATACACTTATTCTTTTTTGCAATGAGGGAGCTCTTGGCATCTGATTTTAAACTAAAGAACCTCCACCTTGGTTTGTCTAATGCAATCTTCCTTCTCTCAGGCCCACCAGGTTTACCAGGTACCATTGGACGGAGCATTGTTGTCAAAGGTGATCCTGGTTCCCCAGGTCCTCCAGGACAGCCTGGCTCCAAAGGGCCCCCTGGACTGCCAGGGCCACAGGGATTGCCAGGTGAGATCCAGGGTGGCTGCAGAGGTGATGGCCACAGGTGCCTCTGAGTGCAGGTGGCAGTGCCATGGCACAGGCTGCAGAGCTGCTCCTGAGCTCAGCAAGGGGCAAGGGAGAGGTGCAGGTTAACAGCTAACAGACAAACACAGGATTATGGATACCACGTGTATGTCTGCTTTAATGGGCTCCTCTTCTCTTGTGTATCAGAAAGAAGCAGCAGGTAAGTCACTGACAACTTGGAGATTTCAAGAGATTTTATTTCATTTATGTTTTTGTGTGTTCTAGGTCCAATTGGGCTTCCTGGTGACCCAGGGAGGGATGGACTTCCTGGCTTTGATGGTCCAGCAGGACGAAAAGGAGAGAGAGGTCTTCCAGGCCAGCCAGGTATGGTGATTATGCTGTGAAAAAGAGACTCCCATTTCTGAATGGACACTAACACTGGGAAGTAAGACTTTTGCTTCATGGGAATAATGATAAAATCATCGTTTTAGGTTTTTCTTAATGCAAAAATATTCCAAGCAGCTGAACAAACTTTAGATTTAGAATATTCTCAGCACCAACACATTGCTGAATAACATTGTCAAGTGCTTTACCTCAAGCTTAATGGCATCCCCTCTGCAGCACAGATGATGCAGAGGAGATAATGAAGATTGTAAGAAACTGAAGAGGGAGATTAGTAAAATAATGCTTATTTTGCATGGAAATCATGAATGGAGAGAAACAGACTTCATAAAAGAGTTTCACCAAAGTCAGAGATTGGACTACCATATGTAGGTATTGCTTGGAGCTACTGAACTAGGATTTGAGAAATCAGACTAGGCACTGGGACAATTTTCTAAAGGTGATAGAAATTAAGTAGCTTTCTATTGCAACTTCTGAGAAAAAGTTATAGAAATCATAACACCTTTTTTTCCTTTTACTCTGAGCAGCTCTATGAAATCTGTTAGCATTATTTTAGTGAAAAAATATAAATAATGACTGCAGAGTAACATGTTCTAAATATTTGTAGTTATATTTCTTGATATGGCTGTTCAAGATCAGCCTTTTCTGATACATTTCTCAATCATTTGACTCATTTTTGCTCACATTCAAGGTTGTTCCAGCTTATTTCCACTTTCAGTGACCTATTCCAAAACTGGCAACAGCTTTTCTATTCATTTTGATGGGCTTTGGCTCAGGTGTTACCCCAGCATGCCCTGGAGTGAGACTTGCCCCTGTTTCTGGCTCTGCCTTTTATTTTGTGATCTTGAGCAAGATATTTCAACATTATCTTAAGCTCCACATGCAGATATGTGTTGGAAGTGGGAAGCTGATTGGAGTCATTCCAGTGGCTGCTGTATCCTGTGCAGTTAACACAGTGCCTGAGAGTATTTAACTTCACAACACCGTTACAGCACAGAGAAGGTACAACCACCTGATAATCTCCCTGATTCAAGCAAGCTTAAATGAAAAAAAAATAATCCAGGAAGACCCTGTTAGCAAATACCAGGTGCCCTAAGATGCAAGCACTCAGTCATGAGACCAACAACCTTTCAGAGCTGTGTTGATCCTAAAAGAGCAAGGAACAGTGTCAATCAATAGTGTGTGTTGTGCTTCTCTCCTGTGAACAGGTTCACGAGGAATCCAAGGACCTCCTGGCCCTGATGGCTTACAGGGCCCACCTGGTCCTCCTGGAACAGCTTCTGTTGCTCATGGATTCCTTATAACTCGGCACAGCCAGACCAGGGACACACCACTGTGTCCACAGGGAACAGCAAGAATTTATGATGGATTCTCTCTTCTGTACGTGCAAGGAAACGAGAGAGCACACGGCCAGGATTTGGGTGAGATATCCTCTTTGCTCTCTCTTTAAGAGGAACCATGTTGTAGCTGCTGCTTTGCATGCTTGGGCTCTCTGAAAACACAGCATCTGGAAGATTTGCTAGTGAGGATGGGGATTGCATACTAGGATCTGCTGTCTCCAGATGCACATTGTAATTCAGGAGGGAGAGGAAGGATCCACAAGTACAGCGCTCAAAGAATTGCTATAAAAAGCAATGAAGTGGAAACTTTGCTGTTTGCTTACTCTGCAGGTACTGCTGGGAGCTGTCTTAGACGTTTCAGCACCATGCCCTTCATGTTCTGCAACATCAACAACGTTTGTAACTTTGCCTCAAGGAATGACTATTCCTACTGGCTGTCAACCCCAGAGTCGATGCCCATGAGCATGGAGCCCCTGACTGGGCAGAGCATCCAGCCATTCATTAGCAGGTGAGGCAAAGCATATCAGCTCTCTCCTGGTATCTGGGTAAATAGTACATCTTACCCATGTGTTTCCAACCTGCAGGCTGGGTATTAAGAGATGAATCTGTCATGTTTTGTTCTGGGAGAGACTAGAAAACTAGTTTTGTTCTCAAGTATTGTCTACAGAGGTTCATTTCTCTGCAGCAGTGATAAGAAGAGGCTGTACAAGCTCTTCTCAAACCAGCAGTCTCTGTAGTCAGCAGTGCCAGATCACCATGGACAGGAAAGAACATGGGAGCCATTGGCTTTAGGACTAAGGCACTCACTTGGGGACTTTGAGCTTCCAGTTTTTGTTTCAGGAACTGCTTCAGTATTTTATCCAATTTAATAAAAAAAAGATAGATTTGAGCTCCAAAATACTCTTATTGCAGCTACAAAATTTATGAGGCACAGAAGTCTAGATTAATAGGCAAGCCTCTTGCAGGTGGGTTCTCTTTCTCAGTGTAAGAATGCTTAATAAAACATACTCCTGTGATATTTTAACATCACATCTTTCTCTGGTACTCCCCCTGTGTCCAGATGTGTTGTGTGTGAAGCTCCTGCTATGGTGATAGCTGTGCACAGTCAGACCATTCAGATCCCTTCCTGTCCTCAAGGCTGGGACTCCCTCTGGATTGGCTACTCCTTCATGATGGTAAGAACTGCCTCCTACTGCAGAAGCAGCTACTGCTACCTGTGTCCTAGGCTGCTTTAGGACACTGATAAGAACTGCAAGGGTTGTCATTTGAAAGCTTTTACCTTCAATCACTAACCAAGCTAGCCAAGACTGACAGTACAGATCCCACTGATGTTCACAGAGGTGTCCGACACCACGTTATCCCTGCCAAGAAGGAGCAGTGACTTTGCAGCAGCTGACTGCTGTGCTATTCACTTTTCAACAGCTAAGATCCTTGTCTGTGTCTCCTTTCCTCCACTAGCACACGAGTGCTGGAGCAGAGGGCTCTGGCCAGGCCCTGGCATCTCCTGGATCCTGTCTGGAAGAATTCCGCTCAGCACCGTTCATCGAGTGCCACGGTCGGGGCACCTGCAATTATTATGCCAATTCCTACAGCTTCTGGCTGGCAACTGTAGAGGTGTCAGAAATGTTCAGGTAAGAAAACCTGTTGCTTGTCTTTATTGCTTTATTCCAGAATGAATGCTTTGGAAACTGAATTTATTTCAGAGATCAAAGGGGATTTGTTTACAGGGGTATAGGGAAATAATTTAGCTTGTTTTCCCCCTCACGACCAGTTTTTCAAGTATTACTTTGGTAAGCCTTTAATACTATGTAAAAACTTGCTAGGGCACATTCTGTTTTGCAAGGAGCCAGATTTTTGTGTCAACTCTTATTCACATTTTGTTGTAGTACCTCCTCTGAAAGTAGCCCTACTGTGTTCACTATATTTGGAGCCCAAAAGAAAAGTTTTGATTTTTTTTTTTCTTGCCAAACCTTTCAATAAACTCAAATATTTGGAATGGTAGCTCACAGATATACAGGGGATAGGAGTGAAGGGCAAGATAAACTTTACTTAAACCTTCTAAGGTAAAGGTTCATATGACTTGTTTTTAAAAGTCTTGTATGAAGGAGGTTTCCTACCCTCCATGGCCAGCATTTTCTTCCCCACTTTGTAGAAACAAACAGGATGACATTTTGGCTGCAAGGAAGCCAGTGGCCATTCTGTCCTCAGCTTCTCTGCAGTCAGCATTTCAGTCCCTCAGCTCCTCCAGCTTTTTCCCTTTCAAGCTGAGTAGCAAATCATTTCTTCACTGCAGAATCATCTCCTTTCATAGAATAATTAGCTGCTACCCTGTTTGTGTGCTGATAAAAAACTCTTAGTATTCCCACTGCCACCTAATTGAAAAGTGTAGCTTTGTGTGCTCTGAGCAGTGGTGGCCTCTAAGTTGGTTCTGTGCAGCACCTACAATCAGGGTATTGATGTGATAATTCATCACTCTTCAGTTTTCTGGGTAGTTGATTATTGGTAATTCACCAGTGAAAACTTCCCATTAGTAACTGCCATGCACCCATGAGATTTGTCTCTACTTTTTTCTCCCTCCCATTAAAACAACTTCCTTCTTCCATTTTAAAAGAACTTCTAAGCATTTGATTTATTTGTGTACACACATATTACACTAATTATATTAATCTCCCATCTTGTTACCCTTTCAAAAGAAAAATAAATTATTTGGCAAATCTACCACTTAAATACAGCTGTGACTGTGGCAGTACTTTTTATGTGCTGTTCAAGTATCCTCCAACCAAGCAACCCCAAGGGCAGAAACAGACCCCAGAAACAGTCTCAGATGTACACAATTCCCCTTCCCCTGGGTTGTGTTTGTGCTCCATCACCTGCCAGACTGAAGCAGGTGCTCAGCAATACCCTGGGGACACTGTCACAGCTGAGCATCTGTCACCTGGTGCTGGGAGCAGACAGAATCATCCCTCTTAGAAAAACACTCGGCATCCATTCCCTGCTCACATCCTCAAGTTTTATATGAAGCAGTGAATTCAGGAGAAGTTGAAAGGAACTGTAAATACAGAAAAACCTAATCCACCCTTTCCTTTGTGTCTGTCAACCAGCAAACCTCAGTCAGAGACACTGAAAGCCGGAGACTTGAGGACGCGTATTAGTCGTTGTCAAGTTTGCATGAAGAAGACGTAACATCTTGGAGGATGTTTTATAAAACAGTTGAAAATTCCTAAGATGCACTGTCTTCCAGCTGCAACCATGGTGCTACTGTGCAGAAAGAAAAGAAAAAACAAATCCAAACTGTTTTAACCATGCAAATTCAAGTGTACCTCACTCATGTGCCAAACTAAGGGTTGTTCAGTACGTGTTTGACAATGGGACTAAGATGAAAGAATTGACCTCTTGGAAACAGAACAGAACACTTGAGGTTCACAAAGGATCAGAAGATGACATTTTTCATTTCTCTCCCTGTACCAAAATGGCACCTTTTTGATCAACCAAGAGAACAGAGAAGAACACGACGCACTGAGTATGTTTAAAATAACAAGACTGCAGTTTTGAAAAACATTTTTTTCATGGTGCTACTAACCCTACTGTATTTTTAATATGAAATTTTAAGCTTATTTCTCTTTGTAAGTAATGAAATGTGTATATTGTGTAAACACCTTTTTAATCTAAACTTTCAGTCATCTAGAAACAAACCAGACTGATATAAAAATCCTTATGTCTAAAATTAAAGGTAAGACAGTATTTTATTATGAAACTTGTGGTACAGAGAGAATTTACCCCTCTTATGCCAACTTATTCATTTTTCATTTCCTTCCTCAGTTGCCAACCTGATGTATTTGGGGAATGCACAATTATTCTGAAGTAATTTTGATCAGTGTTTTAAATGTTGTACACCATATTATCAGTGGTTTTATTTGTGCTCAGAAATCCCAATCCACTTGAAAAGGGGTTTTTTATTTTGTGAAAACATGTGAAATTATTAGCCATATTCTATATCCTTCTTTTTAAGAATACAAGTCACATTCACATTTTAGTAATCAGTTTGGCTTAACCAAACCTGTCCTTTGGGAATATCCAGTTACCAAAGCATTTAGGATGATGCTTACATGAAACCTCAGCTCTGAAGTGGTCTCATATGTTTTATCCAAAATAGTATACACGCTAAGAACCTGAATAAAATAAAGCATGAGCTGGCAGAAACCTTCCTATTTACAAATTAGTCTTTTAATCTTATGTGAATTTCTACACATCCACAATGTACTCACAGTATACAGCAGCTCTTGTGTATGTATAGTTCACATAAGGCCCTGAAGGATGGTGCACCCATCCTTTCTGATGTCAGTTTGTAAGGATCCTCCTGTGTGTGTCTAAAGAGTGTCACTACTTGTGCAATAGCTGAAAAGTGCTCACTTTTGTATGCATGACCTCAGCTTCTCTGGTCAGAGATTTCATTTACCCTCGTGTATAAACAGCTCCCTGACAATGCAGGACTCTGTCAAGTGACAATACTTCAATATTTTCATTGTATATTGCCACCTCGACTATCAATACAACCTAACTTGTGAAGTACTGCTCTATACAGGTGATGTGTATTTGTTTATTGGACACTGTTAAGTAATTTATCTGCTAATGGCTGTTTGTTCTCACCTTCCAGTTCTCCTGTAAACACGGAGCATCTGCCATCTCCTTGTTTTACACATTGGACAAAAGACATAGGACTGGTGACTAAGCAGGTGGCAGTGATATACAATGAGATTGGTGCTGATTTCTAAAGCTTTCAACTAAGTATGAAACTGAAGTTCTTTAGTTTAAAGTGCAAAATAATAATAGCTTTGTCTTTTTTCCATTAGGTGCAGCTACCTATGTTGGTAGAGAGTGGGAATTCAGCCATGTGCATCTTTCAGCTCAGTTTAGTTTGGTTTGCTGGTGCATGTAGTAATAAACTGAATCTGCTGCTACCTCCAAGTCAGGAACTTGTTACCAAAGCTGAAATAAAATCCTAAGTCTCTTCATGTAAACACAAGCCCTTATCTTGCTGCTGGCTGTGCAGAAGTCTAAAATGAACACAGCAGCCAATCCCTAGCCCTAAACCAGCAGAGGATGGTGGAGGCTGAGGCCCAGGAGCTCTCAAAGGGCTCCCCCAGCCTTCCCTACCACCAGCCCCTCTTGTGTTTATAACAGAGTGTTCAGATGTGGGGACATGGGATAGAGCAGCCCATGTTTAGTAAAGCAGTGCATGACTGGTGCTTCTTTGTAAGATCTGGGCTTCTCCTGCAGGTGTAAAACCAAGACAGGAGATCCTCTTCCAGGCTAAGGTGGAGAGCACCCAGACCTGCTGGTCTTGGGGCAGCTTCAGGGCCCAAAGCTGTGAGATGACCACAGGAAAGTGAAGTATGTAAAGCAGCTGTGCTTGTGACAGTTCTGTTCTCTGTTCTGTCCCTGCAGCTCTGGCCCTGACAAGTCCTGAACCTTAATCAGCTTCAGGCACAGAATTCCAAAGGGGTGACATTATACTAAGAGAAAAGTGGTCTAGACATGAAGGAACACCTTTTGAGATCTGCAGCAGAGATTCAAGAGATGTTGGGTTAATTCCCACCACACCTTCTGTGCCTTAGAGCAGGTAAATCATGTTACCTGTGTTGGACTGGAGTTACTGATCTATAAAAGAAAACATGGTTATTATTCTCCTGCTTCTTGATGCTTAGACTGTAAGCTCCTTGGGGCAGAGACATTGAGGGGGCTCAAATGTTGGTTGGGGCCTCTAGGTGCTATCCATCACTATATAGACATTAAACTACAGGTAAAAGTTTGTGTTTGCAGCTTTATTATTAAAAAAGGAAAACACTGCTTTGACTGCTGGAGCCTTAAAACCATTTTCAGCAACACCTGAACACGGTGCAGCCCTGGACAACCCTTCAGCTCTGCTTAAGGCTCTTTTCCTGATCTCTGGTAGGTGTTTCCAAAGCTTTTATTCCCATAATTAATGACACAGATTGGGGCTGTTTGAGTTAACGTCAGCAGGCTGGCAGGTGGGAGCTGCTGGGGACAGGCTGCAGCCACTCGAGGGCACCGTGTGGCTTTGGCAGCAGCACTGCCAGGAGGGAGGTGCAGGAAAGCTCAGCAGGAGCAGAGGAATCCTCACCCACCACCCAGGCCCAGCTCTTGAAGCTGCTGCAGGTGGGGCCCTGTAAATTGCAACCAGAACAATGAGGGGGAAAAAAATGCAATTTTTCTAAAGGAATACTAGTTTTAATCCTAAAACCAGCATTTAGCAATCTTGTGCCTAGGCTGGATTTACACTGTTCTAGTGTAAAAAAAAAAAAAAAAAAAAGGTTCTGCTTAAGGCAGACTTTTCAGTCCCTCTAGAAATCCTATTACAAAGAGGAAAAAGCTTCCTCTTATTCCATCATATTCACTGCTAAGGTGGGATTTATACTTCTTAAACTTCTGCAGTCCAGGGACAAGCTCTAACCAAAATGGGCACACAGGGCAGTGCAGCAGCACCTCTGTACCCTGAACAAGATGTTACACACAAAGGTTGTGCTGCAGAAGCTCTGAAGTCTGCAGCATTTTGTCCTCTGCTAAGTAATTTCCTCTTGTGGAGGTGCTGGGAGCAGCATTCTGTGTCTGCAACAGGTCCTTCCCAGGCAAGTTCTGCTTCAGATAACCCAGCACTGCTGGACACACCAAACTCTGCTGCCAGGGCTCCTTCCACTGAAGCACAAGCTGAAAACTGCACAAGGGACTGGAATAATTCTGTCTTTCCAGGTTAGTCTAGTGAAAAAAGCAGGACACTTGCTAATGGGAGAGGGGCAGGGATGAGCTCAGGGGAGCAGTGAGTGTTCTACATTTTAAATGTAGGGTAAGTATGTAGAACTCCCAAGCTTTGGACAGAAAGATTACTAACTCCAGCCCTTTGCAGCACAGGTGAGCACTGCCTGAGGACACCTCAGCTGAGGTGACAGTCCCTGGTCAGCACCAGGCACCTGCTGTCCCTACAAAGGGCTCTCTGCCTCTGGCTGTAGCACAGGATGGGGCTGAGGCTGCAACCACAATGCTGCTTTTCAACCTTTTAAATTACCAAAGTCACCAAAGACTTGCTGGGTTTCTTTAGCCAAAGGGGAGGAGGGGGAGAAGTTTCTACTTTGCAGACGTGCACAGCAAGCTCAGAGCTCCTGCTCTCCCCAAGACATGCTGCTCCATGTTCTGCAGGGACAAAGGAAGGGAGAGACTTCTATAGATGTATTTGAGGAAACACTATTGCTGTAGCTAAAAGAGGATGTAGGGATTAAAAAAAATGCAATACATTTGCATCTATAGTTTTAATGTAATTTTAAAGAAAGGCCTCATCTAACACTTCACTGTAATCACCCACATTTCTGGAGATCATATACATGCCCACCTATGGATAAAAGCCTATTTCTATGGAAAATTACTTGCCATATCCTTCATGTCACTAAGGAATCTGAAAAGACACTTACCTTTGTTGGTATTTTCTGACTTCAGTTGTTTTTACAGGTGGTGCATTACCTGAAATGATGATATTATCTACTTGGGTTTCACACACTGAGAACTGTTCACCCTATCTTTTGAGGTGACACTTTAAAATCCAAGTGTCACTGCAAAAGATACAACACCAAAACACACTTGTTCCCTCCTACCCTAATCTCAGGCTCACTGCTCAGATTACTTCCAGGACTAGTNACACTTGTTCCCTCCTACCCTAATGTCAGGCACCTATTTGATGGCTCACTGCTCATATTACTCCCAGGACTAGAACTTTTTGGTCATGAGACTTCCAGATCCAGTCATGGACAAAGTTTGTGGCAATTTTTTGTTCATGTCTTTTACATTTAAAACAGAAAATGTATTGGGCAGTGATTGTTTTTTTTTTTTCATTCCAAAGCTTAACTGTTTACAGGCAAAGAAAACTTTCAGGTATTTTTCTGTATGTTACCTTCTAAACTAAGTGGAAAGGCAAAGAAAACTGGAGAGCTGGGGCATCACTACCTTGAAACAATGCCAAAACTTCTCCAGCTCTTCAGGGACACGGGGTGCCAAAACCACTTTCAGGGGGAGCGACAGAAAAACGAGTTTGTTTAAAAATAAAACCCAGACACAGAGCTACATGAACACGTATTTACTGCAAGTAGCTCTATGGAAAGCCAAGTCAGATAAATATAAACACTATACAGAGCTTCAAGCCAGTCTCCCAAACCGCGATGTGTTTTACAAAGAAAACAACAGAACAATATTTACAATGGAAGACAAAGCCAGATCAATCAGCCCAACTTTAAAACAGATCTGTGGAGCAGAAATAGCAAATATAATGAACAGTTTCAACCATATATGTTTTAGTTTGTACAGACAATAACTGTCCAATATCAAATTAAATTTACAGGACAAACATTGTTCTATCATTGGTATTTTTGTACTATACAGCAGCATAAACGGGTAGCTGGAAGGTAGTATATATAGTGATATGTTTTACATCATCTGAAAATGTTCTTCCAGCACAATACTGAATAAATTAGTTGCTGTAAACTAAGAGATTCAAAAAGATTGCATATTTATTATGCCGTACCTATTAGTATTTGTACCACTATACTTGAGGTTACCCATTTACTTATTTATTCAGCATGTATTAAATCAGTGCTGTATATTGTACAATGGCAGCCTCAGGGAATCTAATATGAAATAAGTATGTAACAAATTTCTTCAAAACAACCTTTTCCTTTCACATTAAATGTTTAGAGCTATCTTCATCCAAATTTTGATTTCTTAGAAAAGATGTAAAGCTTTATAAAAAGCTGTCTAAGTATTGCATTATTCATTTATGAGACCAACCAACAGCTATATGGCAAGACAGTATCATGGTCTGTGAGAGTGGTCATGTTTTTAATTCCTGTATGTTTAGCAGCAAGTAAATTGTACCAACTGAAACTTCTCTTCCAGAATCAAAAACAGCTCTGTGCTTTTAAACCCTGTAGCAACAGTTCCTCCTGTCACTAGACACTGTGTAAACTGATTGGTACCACTGTTTCTAATTTCAGTGACACTACCACTCAGAGCCAGGCCTGGGTACACATCACTGACCAATCCAAGCTGGCAGTGTCTCATCTGTTCCACAAACTGTACCAGCAAGCTCAAGGTTGTGTGCTGGAGGTGAGGCAGCCTGGCACATCCGTTGTACAATATACATGTGGAGGATTCCCAGCTGTGTGGTGCAGTACAGCATGAGGATTTATTTGTGTGTACCACTCTGAAACCCTTTAGCAATCGTCAGTGCCTTTTAGAATCCATTGCATGTACCAATGACTAGTGTCATGCTCTTTTAAGATCATAGCAGTGTTAAAAAGCTAAGCTCATTTCAACCAAAAAAAAAAAATTCAGTACAAGAGTGAAGCACTTAAACTGTAGAAAAATCAGGGCTTATTTTAAAAGTGTCAAATAGTCATTGTTCACGTTTCTGTCAGTGGGATAAAGACAATTCATAAGCCAACATTTTACTCTTTTTTCCCCATTATGCCAGAAAGAAAGAACAAAAATAGTCCCAAATTCCAAGTGGGACTGTTGTTGAAAGTAAGATCAATTAGGGTGGTTTCCCTTAAAAAAGCCACAGCTGACAAGTCTAATGCAGAAGTCACAAACATTGGATACGACTCCGCAGTTCTCCATTCGAATCCATGAACAAAAACCTCATTTTACACAATTCATATTTATAAACAAGAACAAAAACAATCTACAAGACAACCAGCCCATTAATCCTACTTTGTACATACCAAAATTCTGAGCAAAAAAAAAAATTCCATTTAAGCTCTGACAGACACTTGATTTAAAAGCCTCTAGCCTATGCTCAAGAAATACCTCTTGTACCATAAAAGCAAAACCTTTAAAAAAAAAAAGAAAAAAAAAGGCAGAAGAGGTTTCTTTTCCTCAGACCCATCCAGTCCCACAGGTTCACCCCTCGAGGTAATGTCCACCTCTCCCTCCCTCCTTCTGCCCAGTCACCTGGAAAAATCCTGAACTGCCAAAGTATTTCTAAGCAATACATGTTTTAAGCTAACCACTTGTTAATGTACCAGAGAAGTAAAACCCATGTTAAACAGACAATCAGAAACCAGCTTTGACTTCTCAGAATATAAACTTTTTTTAAAAAATTAACAAGAGAGGCAGGAAGCAGAAAGGGACGTACAGGGATCTCCTATTAGCATTCACACTGCCTCCCAAATAGATATGACATGAAAGACCAAATTCCATCACCAAAGCACAGCTATGAAAAAAGGTCAATTCAAATTAATTCAATTGTAGAGAGCTGATGTCTATGAAAAAAAAAAGAATGAAAAGGATGTGTGTCCATGTCCGTGCTGGTGGAAATGAAAGTAGCTGGAGCTGAGCTTTGCTTCCAAAAGCACCACACAGTTTCTGGAGTTACCAGCAGAAAAGTCTTCTCTTCCAACAATGGTTTCCATGGCAATGCAATCAGTCTAGAAAGGAGGGGGGAAAAAAAAAAAAAAAGTCAGTGACATTTCAGATGCAAGTTACATCAAAAAGAATTATTTTCTGGGGAGGAGAACACACGGAGCTCATCCACTGCAGGAATGAGCTGCTGAGTGCAGCTCCCTCACAGAGGGAGGAGACACTCCCAGATACCAACCGTTCAGAGACCCTCAGGGAAGGAACAAAGAGTCTGGAGCAAGCACTGAAAAGCCACGGTGACAGAGTGACAAGGGACAGGGCAGCAGCCACCCATCCCACCGTGCAGGAACCCCAGCAGTGCCACTCCTCACCAGGTGTGACAACAGTCCCAACTCCTCACAGCAGGGCACAGCTGCAACGCCAACACTCCCTGCACTTCCAGCTCCAAGCAAGACAAGGATGTGCCCTGTCCTCAGTTTTCAGGAGAAAGCTTTATTTAGTTATAATCAGCACCACCTCAGGGTACACTCGTCCTTGTTTGAAGGAAGTCTCGCTGGAAGGCAACACCCAAGTCCAAAGGCACAGAACTCCAGCCAGCTCCCCTCTTCAGGGGCTTCAAACTGACTGGAAAAGGCAGGAGTCCAAGCACTTGCTAAAATGAGGGGCAAAAAATACACCCCTGTACTGCAGGAAGATATACAGATCTGTGTATCTGTAGAGAATCTCTCTTTGTGTTATTTCATAGACACTCTAAGGTCACTGACAAATACAAAAAGCTATTGCTTGGTACCCACAGAGCGTGATGTGGTCAGCAATGGCTTTGTTCTCACAAAAGCCAACTGAAGCTATTATTTCTGAAATAATTTTCCTCTTTAGAAAAATATTGTCTTGTTGTAAGACCAAGGGCTGAAAATATGCACCACAGCTTGCAATGAATCACACCTCAGTGATGCATGCAAGTCAAACATTAAAACAGTTAAAGCTTCTATATTAAACTTATACTCTATAAAAATTAACTTTACCAGCATCCCCCCACCCTTTCCTTGCTGTGGACCTGTAAGCTCACATAAAAGGAACTTCAAAAACTGTCTCTGCTTTTGTCAGGACATTTTTCCTCCACGCCTTACACACAAGGCACACCTGAAAGCTGTTTGACAAGTTATTCTAATCTCTCCAAGCACATCCCAAGAGCAAAGGCCCAGTTGTTTGAATCAGACAATCTCACGTGGCAGGACTCAGTATTTACACCTGAAATGTCTTGAAAACTTTCATAAAGTAATGCCAAACTACATTCAAGATATTTGGAGGGGAACAGGAACGACTTAAGAGCAAAAAAACCCCAAGCCTGCTTAAGTCCCAAGTTTAATTCTCTGAAGCAAGAGCATCAGGTAACTCTGAGCAGAAGCCCAGACAGCACAGATTAGTTTCTCAGAAACCAGAGGAAAGCCTGGGACCCCCCTGCAGCATCTCCCCTTCCCAAAACTCTGCACATCCTGAACAAGAGCTCATTAGTTTCCTGCCCCCATGATTATAACCAACATGTTTCTTCTTCATTTCTAAGATAAAACAGAACTGTGCGAACTGTAAATAAACATAATCAAGTTTCACATAAACATTACCTACAAGCTGATGTCAGTCTCATAAAGCCTTGAGTCTTTCATACATCAAGCTACTGGTTGTCACCACTTCTCTAATCCCCTAACTAACGCTGGAAACTGCAATAGTGCAGTTGGAGCAGTACAGCTGGCTGGTGCCCTGAGTCAGCAGCACTTTTTGGTATAAAAGCATCAAGTGGAGATAAAGAGAGAGAGAGAGAGACTGAAATCTAAGAGAAGACCAAAGTCTTGCAAGAACTGACCTCAGGAGTCCCTTGTGCTGCAGGACACCCAGCAGCAGCCTCCAGGCACCACAGAAATCCCATGGCAGGACTGGGGTCTGCAGCCCAGCCCAAGGCAGGGGTGCAGTCACATCATGAGCCCCAGCACAATTCCTAAACCACAGAGCTGCCAGAGCTTCCCCTGGAGCTGTGCTGGACCCCAGCACCCCTCACTGAGTCCCCCAGGGGCCCAGCAGCACCTGGGGCTCACCTGGGCCCAGGGAGGTTCAGCAAGA
Source organism: Hylia prasina (assembly GCA_013397195.1). NCBI lineage: Eukaryota > Metazoa > Chordata > Aves > Passeriformes > Sylviidae > Hylia > Hylia prasina. Next base: position 748,848 of record VYXD01012323.1, on the reverse strand, counting down.
GGCTCCCACACCACAAGAGAAGTTGTTCATCACAAGAGGTGCCAAATGGTTAATGTGAGAACAAGGCCAGGGTGTTGTGCTGCTGACACCTGGATTCCCACCTCTGTGGCCCTACCAGAAGGATCCTTCTGAAGGGACTGGCCTTGTTTTGAGAGGCTGCAAAAGGACTTGCACATTTAGCTTCTTGATGGTTCCTCTCTGCTTCTAAGTTTTCATTAACCAGTTGGTGAAGGAAACCTAATGAGGCCATGCAGTGCTGGAAGAAAACAGCTCCTGTGAAGCTGAATAATCTTATTTCAGTCTCACAAGGTAAGACTCCTCAGACATCAATCTCCTGTGTTAATAGTACAGATATGAGAACTGCTGAGCAACAATAAAAACCAGATTAACACTTCATACCAGATCCCATGGGAATGGATTTAACTCAGCACTGACTGAACAGCAAAGGAAGCTGACAGAAAAAGGGATGAAGAAGCTCTTCTATAATGTAAACAAATTCTGAGATGTGCACTAGCAGAGACAAGAGGTACAGTTCTCACAGAGTAACCCAGCATTCCCCTGACATTCTCAAACAAAAATGCCACCAAATAAAACCTGGTGGCCAGACCAGACAGAACTTTTGCTTGCAGTGTAAACACACAGCTGTTCCTGGACTGTCACAAGCTCTTCCAAGAAAATCTACTCAGACTACCAAAAAAAAAAATCAAAATCCGATAACTGATCATGACAACAAACAAACAGCAAAAAAACTCTGCAAAAAACCCTTCAAGGCAGCCCAGCAATATACTGCTCTAAGTAATTTTTATTGCATTGCACCCTACACTGGCCTTTTCTATCCAAACTTCAGCTCTATTAACAGATTACAAAAGCCTCAGCCTTTATTCAAAATTGAGCTCTATTGCTCCAGATTATTGACATTAATACACATTCAACTTCTTATCAGTGTTTAATACAGAAAACAGGTATAGAAAGCATCCAAACATTTTCAAATGTGAAATATATACGCAAAGTTTGGAAAATTGAAGCAGCATTCTCTTCATTACTCAATTCCACTTCATCAATTTAAGATGGGATCACATTATAAAACTACATGCAGTTGTCTGAATTTTGCTGAGGAACAATCAGAGGAAAAAGATCACAAGGCAGAAGAGAAACTAAGGGGCAAATATTCAAAATAGGATGGCACCATGCCATTGCTTAAAAATGTTTTATTTCAAATTAAGGAACTGAGCAAGCACTCTGCAAGTTTTCTATGCAAAAGTCTCACAGTTTTATAAGAATTAAGGGCAGAAACACTGTTTTTGTAATTCATTAGATGCAAACCCAGTGCGCTCCACTTGAAAATGTATGAGATGAGAATATACCAGATTTACACTTCATTTCCTGCATCTGAATTACCAAGGCCATACAAGTCAGGACACTTTGAAACACACTGAGAGGCTCTGAGAACACAGCAGACATACCCTAATTCTCTCAAAGAAATCCATCCTAAATAATACCTGTTTTTGCAGGAAAGGCTTCTACTGACATAATTTTGCAATTGATTCCTAACAGGATGAAAGCTTTGCTTAGAGAAGATACTAATTTAAGATAATGAAATTATTAAAATCTCCATGTCAAAGACTAAGACAGCTTAATGCTTTCTGGAGAACACTGCTGAAGTTCTCAATTTCCTGAACTTCAGGTTAGGGGGAGATCAGAATTAATCTGATTTACGCAGATCAAAAGCAGCAGAGCAGCCCCAGACTTTCTGTGGCCACACAATATTCCTGTTGTTCAGGAAAGCACTAAACCCAGCACAACCTCAGGACACAATGTGGCATCCCAAAGCATTTTGTTCAGCAGCCAGGCTGGGGCAGCAGCAAATTCCACAGGGAGCCCTTCCCCAGGGCAGGCAGGCCAGGGAAGGGGCATTTACCCAAATACATTCTTCACAAATTAGTGAAAATGGTTCTTTTCCTCCAAATCTTACCAAATACACAGTTATTATCCCATGCCATTGTCCTGTTGGAATCCTTATTTTAATGGCATAGCTTTAGACCTTGCTAGAGGCAAGCAGTGTTACTTGAGAAAAGCCAAATTTCTCCTTCGTTTGCACCTGGCAGACACCAAGTCTACAAACACAAATCAAAACCTGACACACTTGCTGCACCCCTCACATGTGCCTGGCTGACCCAAAGGAGGCCCTGACAGAGACATCCTGATTTGGCACATCCTCCTTGTACTTGCTTCAGACAACAACCATGCTCAAAATCAGCTAATTAATACATGTTGAAGCTATCATTTTACTGACTTTCCACAAGCAAAAAAACCCCAAAATGTGGTTAAAAGAAAGTCCCATGACCCACTTTTCACTGGATAAACTATTTAAACACAGCAAGTGGTACCAGTATCCCAGTGAACTAGACTTCTCTTCAAGCTGTATTTCTAAAATTTAGAAGGCAAAGTTCCTCTTACAAATAAACTTTATGCACCCTTGTTCATTCAAAACATGGTTTTGCTGCTGTTAATGCTCAGCAATTTCACCAGCTAAAAACCTCTCCCATGCTGTCAGATAATTTCTACTCACTTTGCAGAAATGCCTTATCTCTTGCAACAGTAGCTTTTTTTCCTGTTTGAATAAACAGCAGGGTTGTTTCTAGGAAAGCCTTATGCACACTCCCTAATGTCATCTCTTTAGCTGATACTATTCCTAGAATTAGTAAATTTGCCTGCAGTTTTGGCAGAGGTCTAATACCAACTCAATTTGTACTGGACAGCTGGAGAAGAAGTTGTTGGAGGTTTTTTTGTTTGTTTATTTGGAGGTTTTAAATTAAGTTTTTATTACAGTGTAACACAACAAAGCTAAAAATTAACTCTTCTCCACCTCAAGATACAGAGTTTAAAATTTCACGTTGCAAAAGAATGAAAAAAAGGTTCTGCTTTTGAAAAAGCATTCTCACAGCCAGTGTGTGAGTTACTGCACCTGACCTGAACCACAGAAAATATGGGTAAATTTTAGCCAAAAAAAACAAAGTTGTTTGTGTGGCTTCTGAGAATACCACCTGCTGCAATTCCCTCTGCTCCCATTACAAAGGTCAGGAGCCCTCAGTGCCAACAGGGAGGAATATTTCCTGTCTGTGCTCTTGCTGCAAAGTGGGCATCATGAAGTGTTTGCAAACAAACAGCAAAGAAAACAGCCAACACCTCTGAGTGCACAGCCCTGCCTCCTGCAGCCAGAAAGGACTTGGAATACTTGGGATGTCTCAGTAGTGCAGAAAAACCCCTGCAAGGTGTGACACAGCTCAGTGAGGAACAGGCTGGTTTTTAGAACCCTTCAGCCTGAAGAGAAGTGTTGGGGCATAACAGGAAATTTTAAAAGCCCAGGTTATACCACAGGTCCCCACCACATGTGGTACAACATACTGGACAAGTGTGTGGCACAGGAGGACACAGCATCTACACAGTCCTAAGTGGCCTGGAGAAAAAAGATAAGATTTGTTATCTCTTCCACTGCACAAACCAGGGGCTGCCAAGCAAAGCTGGTACAGAGCAGGGACCAGAATGGACAGAGGTCTGCAGGCAGCATGTCCTGGTGGATTGTGAGCTGCTGTGGATACAAGGAGTTTACACAGGATCCAAGAGAGACTGCAAAAGTGCTTGGATTAAAGAGAAATAAATAATTATAGAACAGACAAACTACATCAGGATCAAGAGATCCCCCAAGCTGAAAAAAAAAAGAAGAAAATCAGAGGCTTGGGTGTATGTTTGTGGGAGGTGTTACACACTCCTGCCCTGCTCTTCCTCTGCTGGGCAGTGTCTGCTGGCAGGCACAGATCTGGGGCTTGAGCGAGCCAAAGTATTTTCAGGAACACAACCAAGAGAAAGGGCAGTGCCACTCATGGCTAATGGGAGACAGCTCCCCACCTTTCAAACCACCTTTCCCAAAACTTCATTTCTACATGAAGTTTCACCGATTGGAATTCATCCCTTCCCTCTTCTCAACCATTTTAGACATCAACACCTGCAAGCATTCTGCACCACCTTCTTCTTTCACCTCTAGAGCCATAAATGACTGTCAAAGGCAGAAAGCCACATACCCAAGCAGGCTCATGGGTGCCTGCACAGAAAAAGAAAGGTATCTTTGCTACCTGCCACTCTCTGCTATCACACACAGCAGTGGAATGCATCAATTTTTCACATTTCCTAATTATTACATTATTGACTCTCCATTAATATTAGTTCACCCCAAACCCTGGCTCACACAGGGGAGGGAAAGAAAGGTTCAGATTGGACTGCATGTGTGAAGCAACATCTTGTCAAACCTCAGGACATGCCCAAGAGCCAAGGATTGCACCTTCAGCTTCCAGGAGCAGTTTGGGAGCTGGCAAGGGCAGAGTTAAACTGACTCTAAACACAGACAACGCTTAACCAACAGTGTCCAGCTCTGTTTAGTGTCTACTTGCGGAACCTGTCAACATTAATATTTCAGTCACTCATACCCTCAAACAGTGAATCAAGCCTCAGTGTTGCCACCACTTCCAGATTTACCCAAAGCCACTGCAGCGTCTGTTTACCCTGATCTAGGGGCACAAAGTCACTTTCCCCTGTGAAAGTGATGCTGCTGCACTCCAGCCTGCACAGGTGTCCCTGCTGCAGCTGGCAGCACTGCAGCAGCAATGAGCAGGTCCCATGCAGATCTGCCCACACAGAGACAGGCTCCAAATGCTCTGGTGCACTGGTTAGGAATCCTAAAGGTGACTATCATCCTCCAAGCCCCACTGTGCCTCCTCTCCAATGCTAGAAGACTGCCTGAGACTCAGAGATGCCACCTAAAAAACCCCAAGAATGAACCAGTAGCGCAGCCCCACCAGCTTGGCTGCTTCTGGAGCAAGGTCTCACCAAGAACAAAGGCTCCAGGACATGACCTGCCAAGGGATGCTGCACAGGGTGATCCTGTGTTTTGGTGTGCATTCATTCCTGCACACCTGCTCACACCAAATCTACCAGCCACATGTCTGCAGGAAAATTACCTTACAGAAAGGAAAAAGACAGAAAAACAGGGGGAAAAAAAAAAATCACACTCCACATCTAAACCAGAGAAGTAAACATTGGGACGTGCTCCTAACTCAGAGATACATGTTGGCCCACATTCCTCTTACCAAGATTAATATCCTGGCCAGTGTTCTGACATTTACCTCATCCTTTTCAAGTCACTTACACCATTACTACCACCGTATTTATACCTCACTACCTTCCCTTGCTCCCTGCCATGTGCATACCAAGTGCCTCTACCAGCTTCCTCTGCTACAACCACTCTCAGCAGCCCTTTATCTCTTCCAGGCTCTTATCTGCACTCTGCCAATGGCAGCAGCCTTGATCTCTATCTTACTCTCCACCCCAGCACAATTAGGTTTCATCCATCTCTTTAGTTTCATCTTTAAATTGTAAGCTCCTCAGGAGAGGGACCAACACATTTACATTTGAGGCACCACATGGGGACCTCCATCCTGTCTACCTGTTCAGGTTCCACAACAAGTAGAGATCCTGTCTGGAGAGATCCTGTCTGGAGAGAGGCTTTCATTAACAGACTCTGGCATAATAATGTCTGAATGACCTTCAGATCAAATCTATTCATTTTTTTCATCTTGTTTCTAACTGATTTCCTGCTCACCACAATGTGCAATTTAAAAACATCTTGTTCTAAAAGCACTTAAATAAAAATCTCACCCACACCCCCCCAAAAATCACACGGTGAAATACAGACAAAAAAAGCCTCCCAAAGCATTTCACACAACAAAAAACAAATGTTGTTAAGAAACAAATGTACTACTGGAAAAGCAAAGGGTTTACACATTGTTCTAACAGATTAACCTAAGATTAAAAATAGTTCCACAAAGGAAACAGAAATGCCAGTGCTTGTCAATAGCTTAAACAGGGGTTTCATACCACTGATGTATCCCACAGCTCACAAGAAAAGCTCTGCTTGGGCCAGCATGCAATCAGTCCATGTTTATCAATGATGCAACAGCTGCTTCACTGGCACTAAGAATGTCCCAAACTCCTGCTAGCCTAAGAGATCTGGGTAAGAGGAAGCACTAGTTCCCAAAAAATAATTCATGCTCAGGCTACCCAGCAGGAAAAAAAGTTACATGGCAAATTCATCTGGTCAGCAAGAACCATAAACAATAAAGCAAACTGGGGCATGAGTACAGGACCAGAATCACACTACCCCCTGTGGAAGGAGAATATCCCTCATCAATGCCTCAATAAATTCAGACACCAGTTTTAATAGGGGTGGTTTTTTTGCAGCCCTTTTGATATTACTTCCTACAAATTTCAGGGGAGAAAAAAAGGCATTCTCAGTCTTTCTGCAAAATTCTGTTCTACTAAAAAAGAAACCTTTCTCCAAGTAGGCAGCGTATTTATCAGCCTTTCATACCCTAGCAAAAAGGAAGTACTATACTTATCTACTTCATGCCCTAAATAATAATTCAGTTTGGTATTTATAGAAGTTCATAACATACATATGCTATGCAGTGAATACAACCCCTATTTACCTTTAGTAGTAATTTACTAAAGTTTTCAATTTTCTTGAGTCACATTAAGTTGTGTCCTTACCTTGGAATTACAGCCAGATCTTAACTATAGTAATTCCAGTATAAGCCACTTCTTTCAAAAACCCTCTCTTCTTGAAAGAATAAAAAAGATTAGACCTCACACTGAACTCAGCAATCACTGGTACACAAAACACACATATACACACACAGGTGCAGTCTCAATGGTCTGCATCCAACCATAGATCTAAATCAACAGAAAAATAATGTTTGCAAATAAGCAACCTCTGGCCCTTAAGATACAGCTCGACTTGAAGAGGGCAGAAAATTCTTGCTAACTCTACTAACACTGCTGTTCCTGGGGTTATGCTACACCTGAAGCAAGACCTCCACAAATCCAAACACTTATATGTGTTCAAGATCATTTAGATAAGATACTCAGCAACACCTCTGAAACGCCTTTGATGAGTCAGCCTCATTTACCTTTGTGTTCCCACTGCCCTCAAGTATGTCAGAAATCCCTTCCTGATCACAGCTCTGCCTCTCAGGTAAATCATAACCCATCCCTAAGCTTCAGTGACCTTCAGAGAGTTGCAGGGCTTGATTAAAACTGGAACACACTTCTCCATTTTCCCCTTGTCACTGCCTAAACCTGCAAGGCAACAGTGCAACTTGATCACAGGATTGTTGTGAGTATGTAGAACTTAAATGGAAAAAAGTTAAACAGCAAATTTTCAGGGTGCACTGTCGAACATTCTCCAGCCAAGTCATTACACAATATTTAAGGATGCCTTGTAAGATAACAGGCCATTTTTAACAGAAAACAGCAGTAATAGTATATCCCCAGGCTCCAAAAAGCTTGACTCTCACACCTGCCTTCCAGTTTTATCACTGCATTTTCCCTGGAGTTGAAGAATGCTACATTTGATCACAACAGTATCTAAAATAGAACTCTGGAGTTTGTTCCTTCTTCAGCTCAGAAAAACAAACTTGTTAGTGCCATCAACAGCACTCAGCCTGGTTTTGGGAGCACCACAGACAGAGCACACACACACCAAGGTACAACACAGTACTATAAGCTCTTTTTAGTACCACCCAAAACCTCAAGGTATAAATCCTCCCCCGAGCAATCAAAATGACGAAAAAGTCTTAAAGATCCTTTCATTAAAAAAAAAGACCATACACAGAGAAAAGCAAACCCAAACTCTACCTACTGCTAACAGACCACTGGACACACAAAAACCCCAAAGAAACACCTGGTGACAAGCCACCCCAGTAATCACATGCTGGAATACAGCCTCTGCAGCTCCAACCTGCTGCCCCAGCAACAGGGGAACAAGGGGACCTCAGACATCAAGGGAGGAGGGGAAAATGTGAAGTTGGTGAGGAAAAAGTAAAAGGGTAATAATGCATTTAAGAGATCAATAAAAGACTTTAAAATCGAAAAACAAACCCAAAAACAAGCACGAAAAGCACTCTGAAGCCATACTGGATTACTCCCAGACCTCCCTGCATCCTGCTTTCACCTACTAGACAGCCACAAGCAAAAGGTTTCAGACTTTCAAAAAGACAAATGTCACCATCAGCTGCAGCTATGGATTTAAACTCTGGAAAGCTGATTTTCAGAAGTATTCCAACACTGACTCCAAGTAAGCATTCTCTTTCAATGGCAGGGGAACATTCCTGTCTCAGACTTTCTCACCAAAGTACAAGTAAAACCAAACTGATTCTTGGTCAAATATGTCGTAATTAACTCACTCCCACGCCACACGGCAAAAATCTGTTCTGCCTTCAGCAGCTCACATACTACTCAAGAAGAAATTACCCTGGGTATTTTTAAGAATAGCTGTAAGTTACCCAATATTATTAAAGTGGCATCTGTTACAGCAAGATTAAAATGGTTTGAGTTATTTGGGTTTTTTAAAGAATTATTATCCCAGCACTTCTTCAAAGATGTAGGATACACAGCAGCATTTGGATGTGCTGCAGTAGAGTTCTTCAAATTATTTTTAAATGGGCCTCTGCCTTAAGTATTCTGCCAATACAGAAGAGCCTCAGTTTGAAACAAACTTTAAAACCACTACTTAGAAACCCAAAAGGAGTGGTTATTTGCTTCATATCCCATAAACTGTAATTTACTATATTAGTAATAGCTAAAACTTTCAGCTTCTGAATTTCTCAAAGTGTATATTGTTCCTTACATTCTTCATGCAAGTTACCAGAGAGGATTTGGACAATTTGGAACATAAGTTTTGCTTTACAGCTGTTGTTTTTTTCCTTCCTTGCAGCTTCCCAAAGTGTACACAGCACTCTCACCCAGTCTAGCACAGGAGGGATTAAAAAGGTGAGGAATAATTATATTATAATCCTGCACTTTAGAGAACATCTTAAATAACATCCTAGAATAGTGTTAGAGTATCAGGTAAGTACTACAGAGGAGCAGATAAGATTGAAGAGTGGGTGTAAAATAGCTGAGTTGCTATTAAGGTGAACATTATATTTACTCTAAACAGTTGTTTTTTGAGTCCAGGGTATCTTTGCAGGCATATTTCTAATTAAGACTGAAGAAACTTATATTATACAGGCCTCATTATGCATTTTATTACTGCCCATTCTCATTATCCTGCTTAGTTTCTACAAGGTCCAATAACAAGGTATACATTAGCTAAGCCCTGTTTGAAGTAGCTTTAGTGTTCTGTACTCCTAGCACAAAATGTCATGACTCAGATTCATGTAATCAAAACTGCAAACCACTTGCTTCAATATTGTGTAACAATTTCATGATGAAATTGTTTTGCTAATGACCTCCTTAAACTCCAAGCATTGAAAATCAGGACCTTATATTCTTTTGTTCATTATCAACATTAAACCTGAGCCCAGCTTTGCCTAAAATCCCCAATACCCAATTAATAACAAGTCAGGCCTAGCTACCATTCTAAGTTTGTGCTCTCCCCCTCCACCATACATGTCATGAATGGAGAAGGGGGAAAAAAAAAAAAAGTTTGATTCACATCAGTGCACATGAACCAGAAGTAGTTTGGGAATTACAAAGAGGGAGCAGTGATGCATTGGAAATCACTCCACCACCCTGGGCAGTTTAGAGAACACAGCTGAGTCACAGAACACAATATGCCATTTAAGCAAACAAAAACAAAACGACAAAGCAAACAATCCAAAGCTAGGAAGTGTTTTCCTTCCAATAAAACTGTGGTTCAGGGAGAAGAGATGAAGTTCTCTACCTGACAGAATTTAACAGAGATGAGATAGCTCCTTTCTAGGAAGTAAAGGGTAAATACATCTGCCAAATATTTTTCCTTAAGAATGGATTTAGCCACAGAGCACTTTTTCAGGCAGAGAGACTGAAAAAGTGAAATGCAGTAAGACAGACAGTTCTGCTAAGTCTCCAAAAGTATTAAAAATATCAATTACCTAAAGGCACACTACACCTCTTCAGAAGACAAGAGGTTTAAGAGTGAAGCTTCATTTTCAGGACTTAATGGAATGTGAAAACGTTTTTCTGGATTACATAAAACTCTTTCAATATTAAAATAAAAGCTTTATTTCCATAGAAACCAATAAGCTGTTTAAAGAACACAGACTTCTCAAACTGTGCTTGCTATAGCTCAGAGACATGATTCCAAACGTGAAAGTAAACAGCTATCCTTATAACCAAGAATTTTATGTCATTCCTGAGAAACAGATACACACCACCAATTTACAGTGCTGTACTCAAGTCTGGCAAGCTGCTTTCAGCCTGGACTATTCCAAAATCTGTTCACCCCTTCATGAGCCCCTACAAGTGACCAGTGTCCACACCCCACCTACCCTCCTACTATACACCAGAAATATTTTACACTGCCTTTATAGTAAATGTTAAGCCTTATATAATTTTGTGTCTCTTATGAGAACTAGAAAGATGCTTGATTTTTGGGCAAAGCCCATGTTGTTTTGCACAGAGCTGGTTTTGCCTCTTTTTAATGCATTTCATTTCCAAAAAACTTCAATTCCCAGCAAAAGCCAGCAGCTGTTAGGCCTCCCTTGTCACTCCTCTGCAACTTGTTCTAGAGAAGGGAAAATCCCCAAGCACAGGGCTGTAGATACTTTGCTGCAGCAGTAGTAAACAAAATGCTTCTCATAAACACAATTTCCAAACACAGTATCTCTTGTAAAGTATTTTTCAATGTAATATTTACAATACAGTTGAAGGAAAACATCTTTGTTCTTTTTCCATCTTAATTCTGTAAAAACTTTTACTTCATAACACAGATTTCAGTCATATAAGGGGAATAAGATCAAGTTGAAAATTCTGCTGGTTTTGGAGGTGCTTAAAAAAAACGCAGGAAAAAACAAACACAAATCAACTGCAGCAATCAGTGTGCCTCTGACTGCACATTTAGCAGACAAATCTTTGAAGTGCTGAAAGACTAACTTTGGAAGAAAGCACTTCTTGGACTGGCAACTTTCAACATCTTCTAAATTTGATTCCAACCAACAAAACAAAGCAGAGGAAAAAAAACCACTGAGGCAAACCACACATTTCTGAGCAGCCCCAAGCAGCGCTGCCAGACTCTGAATGGCATGCAAGCTGACTCACGCTTGTACCTTCCACTAGTAAAGGCTACACAATTTAAGCTCCTGCAGTACCTTCTACCTTTAGAAAGTTAGTTTTAAAGCAAAACTAGAAAAAAAACCATCCTTCCAGTGTTTAAGTTGTAACTAAAAATATTAAAATTTTAAAAGTCAGCAGCAGCCTGCCCCCTTACTGCTTTAGAGTAGACAAGTATCAATGTCCAACCACGATTAAATATTTCCCTTAGTATCCAACAATTACTGACTATAGGCACGTTTGCAAAGAGAGGAAAACATCATTTCCAACAGAAATGGTTTTCCACCACGAGAGTGAATTACTGTGTGGAGTTCAGTGGGTCACTGGCACCGAAGCAATGATTACTCTCCCAGAGTTCCAGCACAGCACTGCTCAGCCAGGGGACACGCACACCACCACCAACTGCTGGCTTTGCTCCCACCATGAGAGCTCATCATACCAACAGGAGCGTCCCTCCTCTTTGTCCTCACCTTCAACACCTCTGTTTTTATGCACACTCCAGACTGCTTCACCTCACCGCTGCCTCAGACCACTGACAGCCTGGAAGGCAGCAGCCTCCCCTCCCAAGTTTCAGAGCTGGAAGACACTGCTCAGAGCCTTCCTCAGCCACAGGCATCCCTCACCTGCTGCACAAAAGGCAGATCCCAGGGAAAGGGATCTCTCAGCTGAACCCTAGGTGCTCAGTGTGAAGGCCATGGGCTGCCTGAGCCCCCTCCACACTGCTCAGGCAGGTCCTCAGGCTCCTCCAGAGGACACAAGGATGCTGTGGAGACCAGAGCTCAAAAGGAGCCACCGAACCTTCAAGGGAAAAAAACTGAGTTCTGTTTACATAAGATTCAGCTAAATAAATCTGGGCAGATTTGCACATTAAAAAAGGCTGTAATACGTATTTCAACTACATTAAGAAGAAACGAGAAATATATCTAAGCCTCAGATTTTGAGGTCTAAACCAAATTTAGCCATTTTGAGCTTTCAAATTGCAAAAAATTCAGTTCAAGAAAAAAAAACAAGAGTCATCTAGTTCTAAGAAGGGGAAAAGAGCAAGGAGCTACCATAACCTCAGGACAAGAATGCACGACAAAAATACTATTAATGCTTATGCTAGCAAAATTAATTTACAAAAAAAAAGGCAGATGACAGTTTGATAACACCTCTGACTGCCTAGAAGAGGCACATAAATCCTTTAGGCCAAAGACCACATCCCCTTTCACTGCTGTTCAGCAGCTCTGATGCTGCACTACAACAAAACTGGTTGTACTAGAATAACACAGGGGATTATAAAAAGCATTTACTCCACTCTGAAGGCAGCGTTAAGCAGACAACCTAATTCCTATGGTTAAGCAAGCATGAAAGGGAAGTGCTTTTAAAGTTACAAACCTTTTCTCGCAGCGTTACACTTCAGCCCATCTGATCTGCTGAAATCTATGCTTACGTAAGCTCCACTGTCCAAACCTGAAGTACCATTTTGGAGGTGGCAAGCTGGCGCTGTAGTACTCGCCTCACAGCTTAGAGGGTCATCACGTAAATTCAGAGCAATGTAGTTTAAGCCATTCTGAAATCCAGTTGAGGTATCCCTGGACATTTTGCTTTCCTGCCCGTCAGAAATGGTTTCATCCGGTTTTAACCAAACGTTGTCGAATGAGGCAGAGCTGTGTCTTTTGCTACTGTCAGTGAAGAAAGAGGATGAGGTGGTCACAGTCCCAGCGGAAGAGAACGTTTCAGAACTGTGTCTCCTCCTGCCTTGAGGGTCAGCTCGAATCACTTTCGGTCCTATAGGAGGGTCAGAGCCAGGGACAGAGAAGCCACTGCTACCAGCATATCGATCAACAATGCAGAGTCTATTAACGATGGAAGAAGGACTATCGATCTTCACAGCGCTCTCAGATTCACTGGCAAACGGCCTCGGTGGTGTTGCTGCCATGTTGAACGTCATCTCAGTGTAGTCATCAGTCCTGTTACTTGCCGTGCTAACACATGCAGCACCGAATGAGAGCCTGGCATAGTCAGGGTTTGGTTGGTTTCTAGGAATACTGGAGCTTGCGTAAATTGAAATATCTGTTAGGGAGTTCGACAGTTCCTTCGCTGCTTTCGGCGACTGCACATCTAAGTCAACACTCATGTAGTCAGAGAGTGGTGACTGTCTGTGGTCACTGCTTGAGCCTAGAGATGATGGAGATCCTTCTGCAGATAAGGAATACGGTGTGTTACTCGCCTTTTCATTAAAATCAATGTTGATGTATTCACCAGGACTCGCTGGCTCAGGCGGAACTGTACGATCATACATTCTGGGGATGGTATTGCTCCCTCTCGTACCTAGGGGCAGTCGTGTGGGCCTGGCAGCCCTGTTCTGCACAAGTCCTTCATTTGAGCCTTTCAACGTTGGCAATTTAGAGATGCCATTAGCCAGAGTCTCACTGCTGCCCCCCTTTACATTTTCTGGTGCATCATACAGGAGTTTCCCAGGTGAAGACATTGGAACATATTCACTGTGGTCACCATTTTGTCCTGATAACGCCTTAAAGCTTCGGGGCAAAGAAAAATAAGAACTAAAACCTTTGGAAACTGAACTGGTATGAATATAATTTGAATCACTGGGGTGCTTTGGAACTGAATTACCAGGTGACATATCCATATACTCGTTGTTTACAATCTTCTCATTACTTCCTTTAGAAGCAAATCCAGTTAAAGGACTCCGTACAGGTGAAGAGCTGTCCTTTGGAAACATCATCATATAGCCTCGGGAGTCAACCTGAGATGGTGACCACGAATTGTTAATCTGTTTGGGAACAGACATGCTTTTAGGAGTCATTGGCAAATAATCGCTGGTGCTGGACAGAGACGATGCAACTCCTGGCATCATTGGCATGTACCCATCATCCCTGGCTTTACTCCTGCTTTGGTTACACACGGAATCAAGGTTAGTGTCACTGTACTCCAACTCATGGTTATCTTTCAATTTTGGTGTTTCAGAGTAAAGTAATCGTCCGTGATTTCCTGCAGAATCTTCATCCAACAAAGCTGTAGTTTGTGTTGTCTTCTGCTGCACTGCTACAGAAGCTGGCTTTGTTAGAGAGTAAGTTCTTTTCCTGAAACATTTTTCAGCCTCCATATAATCATCTCTTGAGCCATCGTCTCCCTGTTGCTTATTCATGGACATGTATTCACTCAGACAGTTCTCCTCTCTGATAGGTGGTGTGTTTCCCAGGGAATCTGGTGTATTACTCCTCACTCTAAAGTACCTGAAATCTCCAGGGCTGGAGCCATACTCATCAGAAGAGATGAATCCCCCATCACTTGGGGAACCACAAACGGATGAGCTAGAAGGCCTGGTCAGCATGTCCGAAGCAGAACCATGGCCACTGCTGGAAGAAACACTGATGGGACTTGTGGTGGAGGGAAAATGAGAAACGGGCAGCGAAGCAGACCTGGTGTGGTAAGATGAGCTGAAAGCAGCTCTCACGTACCTTGCACTCCCTTCTTGCCGGCCCAAATTCATCCTTGCAGTATTCAGGTGGATCAGACTCCCAGTCACTGACCTAAAAGGTCTAGTCATGGTTCCTTCTCCTTCACTGGATGTTCTGAAGCGATAGGAGTTGTTGCTTTTGGTGGTAGGAGGAGTCCCTCCAGCAACGCTCTCAGTTCTAGATCTTCTCTGCAAGCCTGTCTGGCTGGGCGGCAGGTTGCCCAAGTTCCTCCTGGTGGTGATGAAGGAGATGGGATTGGTACCGCTGCCACCACCAGAAGACTGGCTCTTGCTTCGGGGCCTGAACTCTGCAAAGGCCTTTAGAGCTTTCATGGTATCCAGGAAAGTCTCGTGCATGTTTTGGGCAACAACTGAATCATCCACTTGCATCCAGAGCTCTCCAGGTCCAATGGAGGCAGATCTGCCCACTTCAATAAAGAAGAAGTTCTCTGAGTGCCCGCAGCGGCGAATGTTCATAAGCTGCAAGTGAACAGAGGGCACCTCCGAGTTCAGCTTGACAAGGTGGATGGCCTTGCTGGAGAGGCACAACCTATACACTCCAGTGAGGTTTTTCGTTTGTCCCAAGCCTTTGGGCTTCACGTTGACCTGCCACACCTCCTTGAACACGGTGCCAGGCCTCAGGGTGGCCCCGTAGTGCTCATCGTCCTCGTCCACCTGCTGATCGGCATGGTCCTCCTGCTCCAGGAAGCCCCTCTTGCTCTGATTCATGAGCTCGCTGATGGCCTGGTACCAGGCCTCCTGCTCGGCTTCGTTCTCGGCCAGCATGGCGAAGTACTCGTCCTTGGTGTACAGGGCGATGATGTGCTTGTGCTTAGCGTCGGCGCGGCGGCTCACGGTGAAGCACTGGTACAGGGGGATGACCCGCTTGGGCGGCGGGCAGCACAGCGCGGCCGCCCCTCCGGCCCCCGCCGCCCGCAGGCTGCTCTTGAACTTCTTCTCGCTGTCATAGTACTCCAGCCGGGCGGGGGCCAGGTGGCTCTCGGCCCGCAGGACGAAGTATCGCTTGTGCCCGTGCTTCTGCTTCCGCAGGTACCCGCACTTCCTCACGTCCTCGCCGGCGCCGC
>VYXD01012323.1:708795-732357 GCA_013397195.1 Hylia prasina | reverse complement strand
GCCCTCACGGACCCCACACAGCTTCTCAGCCTCCAGAGCCCTTCCACAGCCCCTCAAAGCCCTCACAGATTCTGTCATAGCCTACTCAGCACCCTCACAAGTCCCCACAGCACCCTCAGAGCCCTCACAGATTTTGTCATAGCCTCCTCAGCACCCTCACAAGTACCCACAGAACCTTCAGAGGTGCCTAAGCCCTCACAACCCGCAGAGAAGGCCTCACAACCCGCAGAGACGCCCTCACAGCGCAGAGGCAGCCTGGTTGGTGATATGCAGTGGGTTTTTCATTTTTGATACCCTGCTGTGTCACTGCACCCTTGTCTCGGGTTCAGGATTGCCAAGTGCCAGCCGCAGTGGGGTTTGGTGGGGTGACAATCCATGTTACTCTTATGACTGCTGTGCAATCCTTTGCCTGTGGGATCTGAGCAGGGCGCTGACATAATTCCTAGGGTTTACATCAAAATACAAAGAGTGAAGAGCAAATTAATTCTGTTTCACAGTTAATGGGCACTTGGGTGCCGTAAAAAATTTCTGCTCCATCTAAATTATTGTATTGATAAAATACAGCACTGGACATTTTTACACGTACGGCTGGCCCACCATTTCAGAGGCAATGTTGGAAGGCGGGGTGCCACTTCCAGTCCTCCACCCACTTCCCCAACACTTCAGTCCTCTGGCAATTAATTCCTCCTTTTGCCAGCTCTCCCGTGTCCTCACAGAGGACTCTGTCCACGTTGGTGGGCAGAGCACACGGCAGGTCCATGACAGCCCAGAACCCGAGCCCTGTCCCTGTGCTGTGGTGTGGGGCTGCTGAAACAGCAGGGCAGGGCAGGGTGTTGGCAACGAATGCTGTTCCTGGTGCCTTCTCACTCTTAATAAAAGTGCCCCTGCCAAAGGTACGTTTTAGTTGAGTTAGGAGTTTGTGTGTACCAGTCATGTCAAGTGTAAAAATAATCCTTTTCCTGTAATACAACAGCAAGGATCATTTCCCTAGCCGGTAATTTTGACCACATGTTGCTTTACTTTCTGTCTTGATTTGCTTTCAAGATCATTCTTGGACTACCTCACCTATGATTCATTATGAGATGACAGCTCTCAACAGTTCCTGACACCAACTTCCACCACCCACTTGTTTTGTTTTGGGATAAATAGCTCTGTGTTTTCTTTCATTCTGCCTCCCAGGTGTGGGAAAAGATATTTTTTGAAGTCTCCAGTAACTCAGCTTGGAAGCTGACATGCTAGACCTTGTACTTGCCATAGTGATTGTTAATGTCTCTTTTTTTTTCATAATTCTCTATTCATTGCCTGCTCACAATGTGCTTAAGCTACACTCTTTTTGGTTTATGTTTTTACATCCTCTACCATGGTATATTCCTGTACATGATTAGAGCTCCTGAGTGTTACAACAATACAGTAAATAAGTGGTAACTGCAGAAATGTAACTATTCCCAAAACAAGAATTAGTAACACTAGAAAACTGAGCTTAAATATAGTTTTTAAAGCCATTCAGACATGTTGGCACAAAAATACACAACTAAACTCCCCATAGTTAATGGTGTAATGAATTAACTATACAATTATATTGCATTATATTGTTGATAGCCCTTAGTAGAACTAAACTAGTTTTTGAAGATGAATTCCTTTTATTTTTCAGTCTTTTCTTCCTGGTCCATCAGGTGAGGCTGAGATTTCCATAATTGTTTGGGTTTCATTCTGTACTTTTACCTGAAAATTTAAAGTGGTTTTAAATGTATAGCACAAGGTGAGCTTTGTTCACTGCATACTTATTTGGGCTGGTTGCTGAAGGATATACATAGGAAGAAGAAGGGAAAACTTTTGAAAGAAAGGGCTTGGGTTCTCTTTTTTGTTTATGTTTTTTTTAGTCATCAACCTCTGGGCTTGCTTGACAGCAACTATGAATAATCTGTCCCTGTAAGAAGAAATGTATCACTGTTTTCTGGTCTCTTTTAAAGTCCTTTGCTCGTACATTGCACTTGGAGTGTTTTTGCTAGGGAGTTGAGAAAGTGACCTATGCATAATTAAGGCATGCAGGATTTTGGGGTGGTGGACACATGCAATCAGACCTGCAGGGACCTGCAGAAACAGAATTCATAGAAATGGATTTTTCCACTGGGTTCTCTCTGGCTTAAAAGGAATGCTTAGCATTCCTGAAAACTTAATTTGTTCATGTTTTCCTATGTGACTACTAAAGAATACTGAAAGTACAAGCTAATCTATAATTTGCATACTCTTACTCAATTTTCATTAGTAGGAAGAACAGCTATTTGTTTTCTCTCTCTTTGAATATATATTGTGTAGAGTCTTTTGTGCAGTTGTGGAATCAAAATTACTGGTTTCCTGTAGTAATGATTTTTTTTTATTTTTGTAGCTTATATAAAACATTTAAGTATACCTGTTAGTATATGATTCCCTTCCATTACTGAAATAATTGTCTGGCTCTGGGATTAGAGCTAATTTTTTTTTGTCATAAATGCTTATATCTTTCACAAACTTTTGTAGGTTTCTTTCTTATCGTTTCTCTGGCTACTTGTCTGGCACATAGCCATAGTTCACTCTGTAAAGTCACTTTCCATATAGAATCAGCTTTATGTTCTTCAGTTTTGCTTACAGAAACCAACATAGCCTGTGTATGAAATGTTTCCTTAGCTGTGGGTGCATTCTCTTTCAGAAACTAAAGAGAATTCAAGATCCCCTCCTCATGTGTCTTGATCTTCTCCAGACTTGAAGAACCTGTAGTTCTTAGAGCTGGAGGTATGTTTGCTTTCTGTTTCATGTATTTGCTCTTTCTACCCGACCAAGTGTCTGCATGAGGCAGGCACTGTCAAAGGCCAGAAATCTGAAACCATTTCTTTCATTACAGTTTCCACAAGTGGCTATAATGTCTGTAATATAAAGCAATTAAACTATTGGTAGTCGTGTTGTTGACCCAAATGGAGGGCCAAATATGCCAACTGTGGCTGAAGTACTGAGGAACAAGGAATGGGTTCCTGTAGGGATCCCTGACATTCCACAAGGGGTGATGTTATTAATTTAGTTAAGCTCTAAGAAGTAAATGGTTTTGGATGTGATGCTGCATGATTTATTGCTCGTTTCTTCTAGTTACAACAGCCTGCCTTATGCCCATCCCCAGTTACATCTACAGGAGTCATTACCCAATAAAAAACAGAAAGGAAATCAGTATTGTTGAGTAGTAAAACACAATCCTGGCTCACTTGTACTTGTGACATGTTCATAAAATAAAGGAACTGGAGAAATTACCTCTGTAGAAATTTAGAATAGAAATAATCCTAGGAGTATTTAGCAACCAAAGGATGTTAAGTGACAGGTAAGAATCACAGTTTTTAATTGTATGTGTTACATTTTCATTAATTGTATATTTCTATACATTTATGCAAAATGAATTAAGGTAATTGTTCATAATGGCCCAAAGTCCTCCCTCATGTTAACTTTACATCTCCTAAGCAGCCTGCTCTCACTAACTTCTTAGCAGTTCTGCTCACAGTGGGTCATATGGTGATGTTTACAAGAGGCAAAGTTAGCTCACAAAATCAAACAGAACAGCGGTTTTAAATTACCAGTAGGCATGGGTTATTCTGCAGATGGAGAAACATCCCTGTCCCTTGTATGTCAGTGCAATAAGAAAATGAAATTATTTTGCCCTTTTTAACCAAGATCCAGAGGACAGTAATAGCCTCTGTTTAAGGTACAGACAGGGGGTTCTAAGTTGTCATTTGAGTTTGCAGCAGGTTTGCCCGACTTCCTTGGGCAAATCTCTGCCTCTACCTCATTTCTGCCCTTTGGTCGCTTAATGGAAATAAGAATTCCTCCCTTTCTCAAAAGAGTCTTTTTAGAGATCAAACCTGTTAATGACAAAGAACCTCACCCATTTTGGTATCAAGGGTTATATAAAATTACTGCAAAGCCAACCTGAGGGCTTCCTTCATCCCTACAGCTGTATAGAATCCACTAGGAGTCCTCTACACATACATTTCCTGGATAAGATACAGGGGGGCTTATTTCTCTCATCCAGGCCTTCCTTGCTGTGTTGAATAATATGCTGGAGCTTTCACAGCAATTGTGATGATGTTCCCTTATGAAAATATATAGATTTGAATTCAAGATTTTCAGGCACAAAGATTGAAGGCAGACATATTAAAGAGTTCCCAGTTTAATTTAGAGGGAGCTGTGGGTGCTCAGCACCTCTCTGATAATGTGGATTTGGTTGTTTACTTGTTCCATTATCCTCCTTTCACCATCTATCTAATCCTATCACATCATTGTCTGCAGAAATACTCGAGGCTTGGTTTCTTTACTGTTTTGTATAACTGGGGATGGTGTCACCACGCAGTGAAAAGAGCCACAGAATGCTGTTTTTCAAAGGCATACACTCACATTTGCACAACGTTTTCTCACTGGATCATGAATGAATAGTAAGATTATTCTGCCTGTTTGTTTTCCTACTGATGGATAGTTGCTGTTTGGGATATATGGATTTAGGATTATGTGTGATACTATGCAATTCTGCTAGTGAAAGAAACATAAATGTACCCTTTTGCAATACACAGTTTTGGCCCTATGTCCAGGTCATTAAGACAGGGAAACTACTCAAGCAACCAGACTCTTATTCACTAATTTCACTGATTGTATTTGGAGAATAGCAGAGTGGAACAGAAACTGAAGATATGCATTTATGTAACTGGAAATGAAACTGGTATAATTAATATCAGTGTTCAACTATTCCTGGTAATGAGCGGACAGGACTGGTTTTGTAAATCAAAAGAATCTTTTTTCTAAACTGAGTGCAAACAAATCTTTCCTATTACCTTCTTTCCAGTACATCATACCTACCAAGAGGTTTTTTATATCAATTACCCAGTATGTCTTTAATTCTTTGATTTTGAAAAATTATTAGCAGAAGTAAATGCCCTCTGGACAGTTTATAAATGAGAACTTTCAGCTTTTTGCACAAGTTTGATGAATCATAGAATCCACCATCACTGCCTGAGTAAGAAAAATCTGGGACTGTGTTGACTTGGAGAAGCGAGTCTGCTGCAAGGTGTTGATTGCCCACGGTTTGGTGGTTGGTTGGTGAATTGTGGTGAAGGAATGAGGGAAGTATTGTCTGTAACTTCTGTTGGTGTTGATACTATTTTGATTTTGGTGCAGGGAATTCTTTTGGTTGATGTAACTGAAGTTTGTGATGAATGTGTATTTTAATTGATAACTCTTAAACATATGGTACCCAGAGGTGAGGGATGGAATTGGTTGGGTTTGCTGGCAGAGGCAGCATGGAGATGGTGAAATGCAGTGGGTTGTTTATATTTTGGTAGGTTTGGGTAGCTGGGCATAGGGGCTACAGGGGTGGCTTCTGTGAGGAGCTGCCAGAAGTTTCCCACATGTCCAGTATGGCCAGTGCTAACGCCTCAGGGATAATGTATTTAAGAAGGGGGAAGGCGTGATCATGGGGTTTCTGTGGTGGTCGTCCCTGTTTCCATCTCAGGGAGGGCAGAGCTTGGTTCCACCGGTCTCTTTGTGGAACTCGCTGATGCTCCTTAACCTTTGTCCCTCCGCTGGCAGCACTGCCACCAGCAGCAGATCCACCTGGGCCACCGCTGGCCCCGCTGCTCCCGCGCTGCCCCCGCTCCGTGGGACGGGCTCCGGCACCCGGGCGTGTTCCCATCCGTGGCAGCTCAGTCCGAGGCCCACGGCCGTTCTGCCGCCCGCCGGGAACGCGGCTTTGTGCCCGTCCCGTTGGGAGGGCGCCGGGAGCGCCTCCGGTGGCGCGGGGGGACGGACGGACGAACGGACGGACAGACAGACGGCGCGCCCCGCTTGGCGCTCCCGGAGCGAGCTGCAGGGAGTGCCCCTGGCTGTGGGAATGCCTGAGCCCCGGAAAACCCGCAGTTTCCGCTTCCCAAAGGTGCGGTGAAAATACCTTTATCGGTCTGTAAGGAATTCTATTAAAGGTGCAGCGTGACACCACAGACGTGTCGGACAACACACATGCTGGATGCGCTGCTTTACTGTTTGACGTCATTAGCAGAGAGTGGTTGCCTTTTCGCTAGTATATATGAGTCTGGTTTAATTAGTGCAAAAGGAATTAGTGCCCCGTGCTTTGGTGCCCCTCACAAAGTCAGAGCTTGCTTGACGCACTTGAGCGCACAGGGTGAGCCGGATCCGTTCCAGGATGGGACAAAACGTGGCCGTGCCCGTTCGGAGCAGCTCAGGGAGAAGCTGTGACTCAGGCATCCTCTGAATCATACTTCCCCTGAGCTGTAGCATTGCACAAGTGGGGAGTGTGCCATCAGACCCTGCCAGATGGAGCACGTTCCTTCCTTCATGTCCTGCCAGCTCCCCGTGCTGACACAGAAGGGAGCAGAATGACAATTATGTTTGCTTCTGACCCAAATCCCCCCACTTCTTCACTTGCTCATGGAAGGAAATAATTTCTCTTCGAGGCTGGCTCATTAATTTAGTGCCCTTAGCACAGCGTTGAGGAAGGGTGGCACAGAATGCAGGAATGCCTTCCTACTTCCATGAGGAACTCTGTAACCATCAGATGCCCAGAGTATAGTTTCTTTGCTCATGTGTGGGTAGGTGAGACATTCTTCTCACTTGTCAGCTCTGAATCTAATGCTTGTTCCTTGGGCACTCACTTTTCATCCTACAGGAAACAAATGTGTCACAGTGAGAGGGGCTATCAGCAACACATACATGACTTGCAAAGGACCATTCGAATCTGATACCCAGCAGACTTGGCAGTAATCACCAATATGATTAGACAAATCTGAGTTCTTATGCATTTTTTAAAGAAAATTAGTTGCAGTCACATGGAAACCAACAAAAATACACTTTTTGTCAGTTAAAATTAAGAATTAAGACTAGCGTAATCAAATAATCAGCCAGTCAGCTAATTAAGCTCGGCAATGACTTCTAACAGATTCAGGCAGCAGATTTTGCAGATGAACAGTGATTTACCTGTACATAAAATTGAGATTAAAGTACTCATTTGTTAATATTAGATCAGCTAGCAATGCAAAGGTCCCTCGTTCTTGATATCTAAAGACGTTAATGATTCTGGTAGCCAGCTAGGAATCAAGCACTGAGAATTCCTGATTTGATATCAACAGTAATTCTTTGTGAAGCATAGCAGTGAATAGCATTTGTTTTCTTTCTTGGTTTATGAAGAAGGAGAATCTATAGTAAATATGACAGTGTGTGTTGAAGTAGGTTATTTCAGTGTTAAACGTCTATACTTTTCTAGTGAAATTTTCAGAGGACTTTACTTGAACCATTTACTTAAGGGAAAAATTATGTCCCTGTCAATGGGGGAAATGCATAAAGAAATACCAATTTGCTCCGTTTAGCCTGTAGGACAGCTTGGGTGAGCAACATACTGACCTTAATATTTAGCATATTTAGCATATTTAGCATAATACTTAGCATAATTATCACAACATAAAAAATAAATAATACAGTAACAGTGAATCTCTAAATTATATTTCATACTAGATTAGAACAGGCTTACATCTCTATTTTTCAGAAAGACAATATATCAAATGTCTCCCTGAAAAACAGAGCTGATTTTTTTCATTGGCAAACCCAGTTGTACCCTGGAGAAGGTAGACCTAGTCAGTCATTTGCTCAGCTACAGAGAGACTGCTTTTCTTTCAGGAATTTGCACTGAAGTTACCTGCACCATTTGAAGTTGTACCCAGGTACTCGATGTGCAACAATTTACCGCTGACTCAGAGCAGCTCAGTGCAAAAAAACAAAGTGACTAATCTCTTTGTAGAACTGAGGCTTTGCAACTTTGCTCTGAGTCATCATGACAGCTCAAAGTGCCTTGACTTAGTGCAGAAATAAATAGATTTAAACAGAGCACTCGGTTTCAAAACAAACATTACTTCTGGCCCTGTCAAAGTGACCTCGTTAACCCCATTTTACAGCAAAGTGTCACTGATACACAGGGCAATTTCAAATCTCTAGAAGATTATCAAAGTGGAGCCTGAGAAGTAAAGGGAAAAGATGGATGAAAAAAGGAAGGCAAAAATATTTTCTTACCAAGTAAGAGTGCCACACAAAGAGAGTGGGAGCAGTCATTGGCCTAGTAGAAAGAATGGAACTGAAAGAATAAAATGGGAATTGGTGGCATTAGAACGTGTAGGGAAGAGGGAGGGGAGATCTTTAGAAGTTTGCTTGTTCCGAATGTATTTTAGCCACCCCTAATTATTCCTTCACATTCTAAGATCAGATAAATAAATAACTAAACTAAACAGTAACATTAATCCTATGTTATTCAGCAATTCTCTTTGTGTTACAAATCGATGGTCCTCTTATCTTTATGCTGCTGTCTGAAGGGTAAATATTAGTACAAGTGGAGTCAGAATCTCTTCTGAAGTGGATGAGTGGTTTGTGACTGTTTTCCAGAGCTGCTTTACCTCAGTGTAACAGGAGTTCAGGTCTGCCCGTGGGTCTGTGCAGTAATGCAATATCCAATATCCATGCACAAGGCACCTTCACTAGGGAGCAAGTGTTTCAGAACAGAAAAGAGCATTCATATGCAACTTATAAGCATAAATTATGGATATCTAAATTAATAGATTTAGTCATTAGATAATCAGTGGTAGCATTGAGTGTATTATAGGGCTTGAGGTAATAATTTGGTTTCTTACACATACACTACTTTATCTCTGTAATTATATAGAGAGAGAGGTATTGAAAAAGATTTTTATATTAATAGTCTCAGTGTCTCATACATGCTGCAATTGCTGCAATAGTGGGAAAAGTACATAAATCTAACAAAACTGCAGAAATGAGCAATGTCTTGTTCTTTGAGTCACCAAATTAGCAAGAGGTAACATGTTCATTGCTTTATTGTTAAGAAAGGATGTTAGTTTAAATGCCTTTTTGCTTGAGGAAGGATCATGTATTATCTCAGAAAGTGAGCAGATCTGGGCCTGGTCTGTACTGGAATGGAAGATGTGTAACACAAATTCATCTTATGACGAGAAAGGATGTCCATGGTTGGGTAGCTTTGGTGGTCATCACTGAGTCAGCCCACCAGTCGTGCCTGCTCTGGTGTTAAGGAAACATTTCAGTATTGGATCCCAGATCCATTCAGTGGTTAGGTTGAATGAGCCCTGATGAATTGTGTTTTTCATAGGTTTGTGATCACATTTCTGAATAATCACATCTGGGTAATTGTTGCAGGTCATCAGTTTATTTGTATGCCATTCTCCTCATTCATAAGTAATATTCAGACATCAAGTATTGGTTTTGCTTGTGTAGCAGGACAATGCAGCTTTGAGATTCAGCCATTCTCATCCTAAACTAGCTGTACACTCATTAAAAATGGTTCAGAGTCATTACTTTGTGGCCATTCAGGTCAGGCTCCAGCCAGCTGTTGCGCGTGGTGGTGAATCTGTGTGTGGGAGAGGGGAACTTCAGGGGACAGAAGGAGTTACACGATTTCCCTTAAACTCTGGCCTTGTAAACAGAGCTGGCTCCTGCATACTGATTTCATCGGGCAGCCAATGTCAACACTGACATTTTCAGTCTCTTTCTTTTATGTCACATTAGTGGAAAGTGACCTGTTGTGTTTGTGGAAGCTGCGGAATCCCACAGGAGAAGGATCACTCAGCACCATGGCAGCCTGCCAAGTACAACTTGTTCCGATACACAGTGCTGAGGAGTTGCATTATCAACTGAAGCGCAGTGTCAGCTTAGCAGGAGGTGGGTTGGGGCGGTGATTAGCGAGTTGTTATGAGCAGCGAGCCCCCCGGGGTACAACTGCCCCTGTGCCCGGCTCTTCTCTCTGCTCCTGGCCTCGGAGGTGGCCCTTGCACAGCTCAAAATGCCTCTTCTATCACTGCACTCTGTTCAGCATCTGTTCCGTGTGCTGGCTGTGCTCTGTAGGGAATAGTTTCTTGACTTGCTAAGTTGTTCAGAAGTCATATGTCTTGTTCCCTGAGAACAAATGCTAGAAAGTGTAAAAGACACTTCAAAAATTTAATTTTATTTCTGCTATCCTACATCTTTGGCCTGTTTTCTGAAGTCAGAAATACTAATATTATCTCAAGCTCTACTATGATAATAAATCTATATAATCAATAGAGAACAGTGAAATAGTTTAGCCAGTAGAAAAGGGAAGTAGCTTAAATAAGTGTCTTGCAAACGGAAAAGACATAATGTGTGCTAAAAATACAAATGTGTTTGTATTGTTCCAAGAATTCCTGATTAGCAAGAACAGACCGAGGGCAGACTGGGATTTACATGAGGAGGTTTGAACTTGACTAGTAGTGGGGAGGTACTTCAACCCACTTTTAAAAAGTGCTTGCTACAGACAGATGACATAAAACAAATTGTCAGGCAGAGCACAGTCATCTTAGCTTTGTCCAAGCTCCCAAAATCTAAAACTCCTCATGGGCTTGCTTTTAGCTGCAGTCCTCAAATCTGTGGCTATACTTTGTGGGCTAGACTAGTAGTGCATGTGGAGAACGTAGACCTTCTTCCCAGGGTGAGCAGTGAGATTTGCCCCCTGTGCTCCCTGCTGCAGGGGAACCACCATGGGACTGCACAACCCTGCACTACTGCAGCACAGCTATGCAGAGCTCTGCAGGCTTCACTGCCAGGAGGGGGAAGCTTCTCTTGCTTTCCCTGTCCTGCTGGGGAAAGTCTGTGACTTACAAATCCCACTGAGGGGCCCACATGATCCCCTGCAGCCTTTGGTACTGCCAGACCGGGGCCTGAGTGACCTGCACACGGCAGGGGAAGGAGAGCAGTGGTGAAGAGCTGAAAAATGAATGAGTAAATGCACTAGAATAAATTGTGTAAGGCAAGCAGACATAAAAATCCGCAGTTGAACAAATTTATATTAAAAGTCAATGTGAAATAAAAGTACTTTACATGTGGAGTAGACTTGCAGAGGAAAGAGAATGAGTATTTGTGTAATGTGACATAAATGTGGTTTATACATATGTATGCATAATATAACCTTCGAGGCCCAGACAGAAGAGAAGAAAATCCTGAAAAGAATGATGGAGATTGGTGTGTCATTTTAAGGAAGGATTGATGGCCTCAGAATTGTTGGAAACAATTTTTACAGATTTCACTTGAATGTCTGACCAAAAGCTTATGGTAATTCACAAGTTTTTCACTGACTAAGCCGTGCATCTTATAGTACTGCTTGTTCCCATTAGTGACAAATACTATAAGCTATACATTTCAGTTTAAAAACACCTTTGCATTATTCAATTCTTTAATGCTTTCCTAAATGAGGCTGTAAAAACGATGAAAAGAAGCTGGTAAGCTGTAAGCAATGTTAGTGCATGTTTCATGCTGCAATTGCAAACACACTGTATGTCATTGCATTGTTGTATGGATATAGCACATTGTCTACTAGAGGTAGTTTTTTGGGGACCAGCATGTCTTGTAAATATGGAGAATATTGTCAGAGATCAAAAGAAAATCGTAATAATTTGAAATATTATCATAATTCTTGCATGTTGATCTGAGTCCTAGTACTTAGTCATATCTCTACATAAAAGCTCTGTATTCATCTGGGATTGTAAGGGTCTATTCATTCTGTAGCTTAAAAATGTTGGACTAGTGTGCCCTGCTGAAACTGAACACTGAACACATCTTCTGCAAGTGCTTTGTTCCACACAGATCAGAAATCATATAGCAATGATGCTGGGATTTATACATGGAAGACAATGGGAAATGCAGTATTAATACAGAATAATTTCAATTTTAAAATTTAAAGAATACATTGAGAAATGCAGTGTGGAGTAAATGAGAATATGAATTACAGTATATATAGTCATTTCTATTTTTGGCAAAATACAAAATAAACCACAACACTAAATCTAATGATCATGAATCCATTGTGTCTGCAGAAAGTGTGAGCTAACTGACAAACTTGCAGTCGAGAATGGAATGTACAGAAACACTCAAATTCTTTAGTTTAATATAGTTTCATTTGGCAGTGGCACGGATTTGGGTCATTAACTGCAATATTTTTAAATCATCAGAATGAGAATTTCTCTCAGTCTTCCACGAATACACCCCACTTTTGGGTGATGAGGGAATGTCTGTATAGCTCATGCACACGTACTTGGGATTGTGTGCAGGGAACCAAATCTAGCAGGGGGGTTCTGGAAAATGAAGTTGGAGCTTCATCGGGTCTGATTCTGCAGCCACACCTGGCAGGGAGCTCTCCTTGAAGTCACACACATTTTTATGAGGTTTCTTGCCCTACTTTTGCAGACTCTGGAGACTTAGAGAGGCATCCAAACTTGCATGTGTTTGGATGAACTGAACTGTTTGATTTCTTAAGGACTCAAACCAAAGGAATGGGTTGTTCCTGTATTGTGGGAAGCTTGGGTCTAAATTCAAATGCTCAGTGTTATATGAGTTATATTGTGTGGATAGAAGAATGCCTGTTATAGTGTCCTTAAAGCCAAATTCCCTCATGAGCTCAGTCTTACATTTTGATTGCCCCTGGGCAGTCATAAAGACACACTGTGAGTAAACTAAGGGATGTCTCCAGAAGCACCCACTCCTCCTTGCAGACCTCCACAGTCCTGGTCAGCAATGTCTCTGCTGCCTCATCCCATTTTCAGCAGGGCCACCTGCATTGTTTTCCCATCTTGCCAAGCCCTTGCACTGCCCTGCCTGCAGCTGGGCAGGTGCTACACCGTGGGTACAATCCAAGAGTCTAACCAGAGCCCATAGAAATCACTGGGCTTTGAGTTAAGCTTGAAACCATTTTGTGGTTTAGTTTCCAACCTATAAAATGGACAAATCACCACCTTTCTTCAGCATTTCCTTCTCTCCTTTTTTAGCTGCACAGTACCTATGAAGTAGTCTATCGTGAAATAGTCTAGACTCTATGGTAATAAAAACTGATTTTACTAGCAATAAGCTGTAATGTATTTACAAGCTTTGTGTCTCTGTCCAGTCAAATACCAAGTTTCAACTCAAACTTTTGAGAGTGGTCATAACAGTACTGTGTGATTTCTTCACCCACTGGGATGTGGTTGTCAGCAATATTCATTGCATTTATGTGTACTTGCTTTATTTTTTTACTGTCCCTTTGATCTTTCTCCAAGCCCACAATTCTGTGACCATTTCTGATTTTATACCCAAGAGCAAAATCAAACCAGGAGGAATTTGATTAAAGGTTTAGCACAAGCTCTTAGATACTGTGTCATTATTAGTAAAAAGCACTTCCCATGAATCAGAATATTTACACTGTAAAGTGGAAAAAAGTACAATAGAATTCACAGATTTACTTAATATTTTTGAAAGAAAAAAAAAATCCAGTTCTCTGTGGAGATAATGCCATGGGAACTAAAAAAGAAGCAATTTGTCATGTTAATCACAGATATTACTATACAAATTCTTCTATCTAATCTGCTGGGTACATGTCTTGGTTTGAAAGACAGGTTATCTGCTAAGGAGGGGCAAGACCTCCTTAGGAAATGTAGAATTCAAGCCCCCCTCCCTCCAAATTATTGTAATTTAGGAAATTAAAGGGGCTTTCAGGCAGAGTNCGCAGCAAGCAGCAGCCTCACTGTCCTCCTTCGATGCGGAGAGCAAAAAAGGTGGAAGCTGCCCCCACCCTGGTCCTTTTTTTACCTGCCCCATGACTCAGTTGGCCAATTCTTTGTCTCCTTAAGCATCCATAAGCACCCAATACTTAGTCTCCTAGCAACTATATGGGGAAAAATTCCCTAAGTAAAAGGAACAAACTTAACCCCCAACAGTACAAAACTGTATTATAATGATTAAATGCTAAAATCTTCATTTAAATAACAATAGGGTCATCTTGCAAGCTGTTACTCTCCCATCTCATAGATGAAAAGGAAACTGAAGTGTAGAATTACAGCTCTTATTGGCAAGAAAAGGATAAATTTTCAAAATGGATTAAATATACAAGATCCCATGAGTACCATCTCTGTCCACCTTCCTGCTGTGATCTGTTGTGGCATGACTGCAGCTTCACTGGGAATCCTCTCTGGTGAGATCCTGACCTTTGAGCTGTGCTGTGCTGCCTTCATGCAGGCATTACCTGCATCCAAATCTTGCCACCTTTCCCACCTGACACTGTTTATCTAATTCATTATGGACACACTGATACAGTAGATGTAGCGGGCTTATACATTTCATTTATACAATTTCATAGTACGATTTCATAGCTAGGTTTGTGTTATTAATTAGTTATTAACTCAGCTGAGTTTCTGAATGATCAACCTTTCAAAATTCAGCCTCTTACAACTTATAGTTGCTCTTAATTTGAAATGTTGGTATGTAAGTTTAAACATCTTCCTCACCACTTTTTTTCTAAAAATACATTGCCATAACTCACTTTTCCAGTCTGTCAAAGGAAGGACTATAATTAACTTTTTTGACCTAAGCATTATTTGGGAAGCTTAACTAACATGTCACAGTGTCCTTTGTAAGAGAGATTTCTACTGGAGGTAAAAGCTCGAAGAAAGAGTTAAGGATGAAACTCTGAGTGATTAAAAAACCACTTTCATGAGGAAAGGACTGTAAATAAAGTGAGGGCATAAAGAACTTACTCCCATTGCAGTCTCATAGCTGCAAGGAGCCTCGAGCACACCACATGCTTTTTCACTTTTGGAGGCCCTCTACGTAACACAAATTAAAACCAGGGCATGCTTGTTCTTAGAACCCGTGCCAGGCATTTTATTTTCATAGGTGTCAACTCTAAAATCATGCTTTCCTCTTACTTATACTTTGATGGAGATGGAAGAAATTAGTGGAGAAGTGAACTCTGATTATTTGAATAAAAAGTATTAGTCATTTTGGACCATTTTCTTTCCATCCAGCAGGTTCCTGGCTGACCCTTATCCATGGAGCTGGGGGTGGGGAACACCACCAGTCTAGACAGAAGAGCCCAACAACAAGTTGTCCACTCAGGTTTCAGATTATAAATGAAAAATATTCAATTTCTCACAGATGTTTGGCAGCCACTCTGCTTTCACTCTAATTGCAAGCAGGATTTCTTCTGCCTGGAGAATGCAGTGAGCAGTAGACATCCACAGACACACAGAGTAATGATTCCATCTGCTGTGGTTTAGGTTTATCAAACAATAGGTTTTTGAAAGTGAGATCACTACTCACTAAACTGAAATATTTTGAAGAATACTACTTTTAATCTATTCAGATTGCTGCCAGATCAGTCAGCATGTCAGCATGGGATGACAGTGTTCTCTTCTGGCAGTAAATTGCCCATATTATCACTTTACCTCTTAAATTTTCTCAAGAGGTTGATTTTCACCAGAAGTACAGTTTTTTCCAAGCTATATTCAACTTAACCATATCATAATGTAGGAATTTAATTTGTTCTGTGTTCTTTCTGGGGGCTGGAAGGGACCTTGGGGTCCTTCCAGCCTGGGGAAGGCACACAGTAAAGCTGCATGAAGTAGCTCCAAGTTGGGCACGGGTCTCAGGGTGGGCAGCCAGCACCACTGATGGCTTCACTGATGCTGCTGCAACAGAAGTTTGCATTCCAGGCTGATGAACCATGAGGCAGTCACAAACTGTGCTTTGCCCATGTGAGGAGAGATCACTCCTCAATGAAATACCTCCCTTTCCGAAGTGAGAGTGTGAAATTCGGATTGCATTGAGTGCTGCAAAAGGGGTTTCTGGCAAAGAAATGAGAATGCTACACCAGACTGAGGCTAATTCTGTTAGAAAACTGTCTGACAAATTAAATATGTCTCAAACTAACACAAAAAACAAGCTATGGAAACCTTATATTAATCAATGGGGGTATTTTTTATTTAATGCAGCAGTTCAGGACTGATTCATTCTTTTAGGTGCAGCAGGATGTGATATTGTGTATCTTGTGAAAACAGCTGTTGCCTTTGTGCTTGTGTTCAGGAACCAGATAACTTTAATGTTTCACGCCTCGTAGCATTTATAAACAGGAGCTGCTGCACTTCGTGTGCTGGGCTGAGGTCCAACAGGGGATGCAAGGACATTTATGATAAATACTGAAGATTCTGGTAAGTCCAAAATTATTCTTCCTGCTGAGGAGATGAAATAGGAAGGGAAAAAGGTTTTCCTATTATGCCTCAAAAGTGCAGAATCACTCTCCTATAAATTCTCCTTCACAGGAGAGGTACAGTGAAGGATTAAATGAGGTCATGTTTTCATCTCCCTCGCACCTACTTCATCCTGGTGTGCAAAGGGCTGATAAGAAGAGAACTCTGTATCAGAAGTGTGTAATGGGGACGAGGAGGGAAGAGTGGAACCGTAAGGGAGAGGTGGGAGCAGAGTTTCAGACCCTTAGCACCTCCCTCCTGGAGAGAAGTCACAGCAGTTCACAGCAGTGAGTCTGCTGGGGAGACATTTGCTTCATGCTGCTCATGCAGTGTCCTGATAGCAGTAAATTACTGGGGAATGGCTGGGAATTCAAATAGCTCAGATGCAAACCATCTCTTCAGTTGATTTTCCATTGCTTACGTTAATCTTCCATTTTATGAATGGAGGCAATTGCTCTACCCAGGACAGGAAATCAAATGCATTACTTTTCAAGACAGGATGGCACAAGTCCAAACACATCTAACAGGGGAAGGAAGCAATATTATCAGCCTTTCTAGCCCATTGATAAAACCATGGAAGGAAATCATTCAGCTTTAAATGAGGAAAAGGAAGTCTGAGATAAAATTCAGGAGTTGCCTTGGGAGTTTTCATATCACATCAGTGAAAAAGTCACATTCAATTAGCCAAGCATTCCAGTCTGTATGAAGGGCTTTATTTGTGACATCAAAGCAGAACTATTTACAGTTTGTGACGAGCTTCTCCACAGTGGATCAGTTGACATTTTTCTGGCCTGACTACTTGGTCAGATACCTTTTCTCTAAGCTCTTCTTTGTGAAGCTGCAGCCACCCTGGGTTTTTTGTTCCATTCATGTCATAAAATCTGATTTTTTAGTCACCATTGCACACGGAGTATTTTGACATTTTGGTCTTATTTGTAATTACAAATCCAATCAATAATATTCAGAGCAAATAGTAGATACAGTTACTTTAGGGGTTTGTACCTAAGGTGGTATCTCTACTGACAGTGTCATGCCATATAAAAATAGTACTTTGAGGTAGCAGTATCTCATGAATCTCTGCAGTGTACCTTATTTTACATAACAGACATAACAGTGCCTCATATTCTCTCTAGCAGACCAATCTATCACACTGTGATTGCTATGATAGTAGAAAACAAACATAATCCCAACATAATTAGCTGGATTTAACACTGTTGGGATTGTTGGAGTAGCTCAAGGAAGTCTGGGAGAAAAGAGAGTCTGACATTGTTTCCTTAGGTCAATACTCTGTGATAATTTGAGATATAGTAAGTTAATTTCAGACTAAATTTTGAGATATAGAACAAAATATACATTCAAACAAAATCAAAACATTGTAGTATTTCAATCACATAGGTAGTTAGGATTTTGGTAAACAGACATTTTTCTTTAGATGCAGAGATCCTGGTTAATGCTAAATGCCTGTCTCTTCCTGCTATATTAATTAATTGTTGAACATCCATCAAGACAAAAAGAAAACCTTTGTTCTTACAGAATACAGAAGAGTTGTTTTCCATTTGTCAAAATGTGATAATCCTGGTTGCTGGTCATTTTTCAGGCAAAGGAGGTAGAAACCTAAGTATGCAATCATCCCATGCAATCTCCAGTGGAGTCAAGATAAACTCTATTGAAATGACAAATCCCACAGACCTTGGTCCAGTCAAGTGATTTCCTGCTCTAACAAGCTGCTACAAAGTATTTTTACTTTTTTTGGTACATATTCAGGCTGCCTCCCACTTGTGGTTGTCTGTAATTCAGGGCAGGATACTAAAATGGGAATGGAGCACATCTGGGCAGTCTCCAAACAAGCTCAAATAATCATAGATATGGTGTGGAGGAGACCTTTGCATTGTTTATAGGTGTAATGTATCATATACATATATATATGTATGTGTGTATGTATGTATGTTCCCAATTATTCACCTTAAACACTGAACAAACTGTCATTAAAGGACTTCTCAAAACGCTTTTTTAAAAAACCCAAACCACAACACAAATTACACTCTGAATTTCTGATTATATGATTTACCCTTGACTGCAAAAAATACTTGGCTTCCAAAATGCTGATCCTGAAGCAGCCTCTCGTTTGAGTTTGTTTCATTCATATGTGCACAGCCTGTTTCAGCTGTGATGTTTCTTCAGGCTCAACACAAAAATGTAATTTGGTGTAGCACAGCTTTTGGTCTTCATTTAGGTCAACTTACAATTGACTCTGACAGTAAGAAATAGGTTAATTAGACTCAGTTTAACAAGATTTAGCTTTTGTATAAAAAGACTTTTGTTATAGAAAAAATAACATTCTTTTCTAGGTGAAGGAGGAGGGATACTTAGTTTTCAGCATTACAATAAAAAAACCCTTTTATTTTTAATTTTTATAAAGAGGCATTCAGTCCACTGATAATATTATCACAAATCCACAAGGAAAGACCAAGAATTAGGGAACCTTGTGTAAGAAACACAACGAATTTTAGGGCAGGAAAGTATACGGAGGTGCCAGTGTGGAAGGGTCAGAAAAGCCCATTTTTCCCAGGAATCCAATAAATAAAAAGTGAGATAATAAATAAAAAGAGAACCTCCAAGTTTTCACATGGATGAAGCATTAAAATCTTTTTTCCAAACCATTTTTCCTAGGGAGTGGTAATAAGTTCTAACGGATGGAAAGGTTCCTCAGAGATGCTGGTGAATGGCCAAGTGGCTTAGTGGACAGTGGGAGTGTATAGAAACAGCTAGACTTCAAAAAATATTATTAATTTTGATTTCCATTCTTTTACAAGATTTAAGGTCTGACTGGAAATGAATTTTTTTTTACCTAACATACATAGCAATTCATAAGACTCTGTTGATTTCAGATATGTACAATTAGAACTAAAAGCTTTTCAGTGACAGATGCTTCATAAAGGCTTTTCAGCCTGAAGAATTCCATATTTTTTTCCCATTTGCATTGCTATAGGAAACTGTCATGCTATCTTTATATTTGCATGTGTATGCATCTATGTGCATACAGCGAATTTAGAAATACAATAACCCTGGAGGGATGCTGAATAATTGGGACTGAGGAAGAGAAAAACGAGCTGCCTGATAACTGAAGAAACAGTTCATTTTACTCTGTGCAGGCAGGCAGGAAAGGGAGTGCAACGTAAGCAAGACATTTCATTTGTGGTTGAATCCACAGATGATCTATTGTAGAAAGTATTCTCCAAAACATGCTTACATGGGAGATGGGGCACGTGGTACTGATTAGATTTAGTACCAGCAGGGCGGTTTTATTACACAGAAACACCACGGTTTGAAAGCTGCAAACGTGTCTCAGTGTTGGAAGGCTGTTCCTTTAGCATTTCCTGCCTTCCTGGGAATTCATGGGGCTCTGCTCCTTCTCAGAAAGGGCTCAGCACCTTTTAGCTTTGAGCAGTGTTAGAGCTAGAAAGATTCTAAGCTACAGACAGTGCTTTCTTTTAACAGCCAAACATGCTGGAAAACAAAGGAGAAAGCATGCCTCGCATTCCACTGAAGTCAGTGGTTTCTGTCTCTTTTTGCTCTTCAGATCACTTCCAGTCCCCTTTGGCAGGAGAGGAAGAGTCTGTGTTGGAGTCTGTGTTGTCTGCCTTCACCCATGGGTAAAATATTTTGGTCATATTTTGGGAAAGTTAAAGTAGTTAAAAAAATGCCTAAGAAGAAGGAGAGAAAAATATTGTTCAAGTTAATAAATTGCCATTTGTCTATAAATTTCCATTCTCAAATCTTCACTGGGATGTAAATGAAGATACAATTTCTCCTGCCTGTTTTAATATTTCTGACCTGAATATGTACGGTCTTGAAAGTCAGACAGACTTGTAAAGCAAGTGTCACTCAAGTTTTTCACAGGAGGCAGATGGTACCTACAGGCAGGTGGATGGGTAGAGGGGACACACTCTGAGAGCACAGAAATGGAATTGAGGAAGCCCTGTGCATTTTACTTCCCAGACCCTTGGCAATCTCCTGACCTTACATTCTGAATTTTAATTGTGTTAGAATTTCTAGTTCAGAGTTTGTTTATAGCACAAACTTCTTTTTCTTGATAGTTGTTCAAGGTTGTAGAGATCTGCCTAAAAATAAAAATTGGAGTAAGTCCCTTTTGCACAATTCTGCCTCCTTTCTCAAATGAGATCAGCCAGAGATCAACTGACACGGATGCTGGGAGTGTTGGTTGGATAGAGAACATTGCTGGATACACTGGGGCACCACTGAGTGCTGCTCAGGGTGCACAGCAGCTCTGTGATTATTCCTCCTGGCAAAGGACTGGCCCTGTAACCCGAGTGAAGCTGCTGGGAACAGATGTGCTCTTTTCACAGCTCTCTGTGAGAGCAGAAATCCAAGTTTGTACTCAGCGTGCACAGACACCTTGACAGATCAATGATAAAATTTCCTTGGCTCTCAGCAGCCTTCACTCTTTGGGGCATCTAGTGCAAATAATAACAAAATTCCCTGTCTCTATTACTTATCAGACTATTGCATACTCCAGAACCCACTTTAAATTATCCTCATTTGTTCTTTTTTGGCAGTTGAATGTGCTAAGGTATGTTCCATCACTGTCTTGTACCTTCTTGTCTTCCTGCTTGAAACTGAAAAAGAACTTGGAATTGTTTGTTCTGCTTCTGTACTTAAGTGCCACATAACCTTATTCCAAATATCTGAGAATATAAAAGTAATTCACTTTTCAAATCTTTTCCTATGCTTTTGCTTTAGTGATATTTGTGAGACACTCAAAGGTACTGTCTGTATTTGAAGAGATTTTCAAACTTCAGTAATTCTAATATTATTTTGTTTTCGTGGCTAGGATGTTATACTCAGACCTAATATACTAAAAAGCCATAGGTTTGTGTGGCCTTTTAGGTACCTATAGAAAAAAAATTATTTTCCAGAATATTCCCTCATAATGTCCTTGAAAATATCTAACATTTTCTGCAATCTGCTGAATTACAAAAATGAAGAATATTCTACAGTGTTGTCAGATCTTAAATACATAAATATTCTTCTTCCTTCTCCTTTTGCTCTTTCTATCTCAAGAATGGTTTGAATAACAAACAGGAATCTTCACTAAAGACACAAACATCACTTCTTTCTCCTTCCAGAGTAATCTGTTTGATTATTCACTAGCTCTCAACATCATTTCATCAAAGATCTACCAGACAGATTGCCACAGGCTCCCCACTTGGACTCTATGAGGCTGCTGGTTCTTTTGCTCTCCCATTTATAGAGTGCTGTGCTTGCAATGAAATTATTTATGTTACTGTTAATTACTGTTACTAATTTTGCAGAGGGATGCAGTTGGTGTTGGGAAGCCTGAGGACTTCGCTGAGCTGGTGGTTGCCAGTGGTAAAAGGAGTTTGCGAGAACAACTTTAGATAAACTTTTGTTACTGCAAAGCTTTTAAACCCTTACTAGTGCCCCAAGACCAGCCCGAAAGGTTTTACAAGCTTTGAAAATACGAAAGCTTTCAGGTCGCCATCTAAGGTGAATAAAGGTGCTTTAAGTTTTGTCCTGGCGCAAGAAATTTGGTTATCCAGGGTCCTGTTCCATTGATCAGTACATTGAACACGAGCGCCCGGAGAGCCGAGAGCCCCCCTTGTATCCGCGGCTGTGTCTGCAGGGGGACGAACGCATCTTCCCGTTTCTCATTGCACACTCCGTAGGCAAAGTTAACTCNCGCCGCAGGGACCTGAGCCGGTCCCCAGGGCGGTCCCGGAGCCGGTCCTGAGCCCATCCCTGGGGCAGTCTCTGAGGCAGACTCCGAGCCGGTCCCGGGGCGGTCCCGAAGCCGGTCCTGAGCCCACCCCTGGGGCAGTCTCTGAGGCAGACTCCGAGCCGGTCCCGGGGCGGTCCCGGAGCCGGTCCTGAGCCCATCCCTGGAGCTGCCTCCGAGCCGGTCCCCGAGGCGGTCACAGTGCACGCCGTCAGTGAAAAGGTTTTTTGAAGAGATTTCCCTTTCTCTTGATTAGTTGTATGTTGTGAGCAGTTTATGTTAACATGCTGAGTGTTATCATTCGTGCCAGTTTCTCCTGTGCCACAAGCAGTACTGGTAAAGGAGAAATTAGATGGATGATTGTCTGGCAAGTTGTATCTCTGCTAACTAGATTTGCCATCCATTATGCACTCTAGTGACTCTATTATTACCCACTGGAATATGCTTTCAAACCAATTTTTTCAGGATGTAACTTGATCTACTGTTTTCATTACCTTCACTCCTGGTGCTTATCTCCTGCTGTTCATAAAACATGTGTTTGAGTGGGTACAGCTCTGTTCTCTCAGCTCTTCAGAGGTGTTATATGACTGTCTTCCATTCCCACATTTTCTTACACATATTTGTGTGGTGATTTCATCAACCCTCAGCTTCAAAGCTTGCCTGTGCTCAGATGTTTCTCAGGTCCACCTCTCCATTTCTAAGCACTTTCCTATCACATAATGTTGGTTCATTTCCTGTTGAATATCTTCTTTGCCACAGTCCTCCCAGTTGCTCAACCCTGTAATGACATGCTGCTTCCTTCATCGAATATTCGTATTTCACTGCTTCATGCAAAACATTCCCTAATAACACTTCTAATAAACATGTTTGTCCTTTCCCCACAGCTATGACTCTCTAAGGTCACTCCCCAGCCCTGACTGTTGTAACATCTTCCACAATTTCCATCATCTGGAATTCCCCTCTCCCTTTCCCCCCCATAGTTTATATGAAATATATTTGTTGTCTCGTTGAAGTCAAATAATGCATCATTACCTAATGAAATGAAAAGGATTTTAAAATTTCTTTAATGAGCAAATGTGGCGACACTTTGAACTGACCTGTTCTGAAAATTTATCTCCACTTGGGACTGCTTTGAATGGAGTAAAACAGAACACTTAGTTATTTGTACTTCATCTCAGCACATCCCACTGGATACAATTCCCACCTCAATATATAGCAACTCCTGTTTTCCTTTAAAAAACAAGGGAGTATTTATCAGCATAAGAGTCGTTGCATTCCTCCAGTTCTGGTATGGCAGAAATTTGAGGATGAGTGGTCAGTTGAGAGTCAGTTGAAATCCTTATACATCCTTACTTCAGTAAAGATATTTTTAGGCTTTTTGAGTAAATTTGACTGAAGTTCTAAAGCAGTCACTTCTAAGAATTCCTCCATACAAATAGAGATATACATGACACTCTTCGCTATTTAATTGTGGTTACATGTTTAATTAATTTTCAGTTCCAGCTCTCCGGGGAGATTCGCAGCACCGGCCATTGGAAAGGCGGCCCAGATGGACGGTGCCGGGAAAGCCCCGCCCGCAGCCGGACCGGGTTTGCAGCCGGACCGCTCCGGGGGCACCGGGCGGAACGCTTTGTGCGAGGGACGCGCGGCCGGAAGCGGCAGAGCAGTGCACTTCCGGCGCCCTCCCGCCTCGCCGCCCCATGGCCG
>VYXD01012323.1:685756-708590 GCA_013397195.1 Hylia prasina | reverse complement strand
AGCGTCCCGGCTCCGCGAGGGACGGCTCGGGCAGGGCGGCAGCGGCTCCGCGCGGGGCGCGGGCAGGGTCACTGCCGCCCTGCCGAGGGGCCCCGGGGCAGGGCGGGGGCCCGTGTGTTGCGGCCTCAGCGTCCTCGTGCTGGGACTTTAGGGCAGAGAGGAGCTCAGCGAGGCTGTCGGCAGCGGCCGTGTGGCTGGGAAAAGTGCTTGGAGCTGCGGCCAGAGTCTTCAAGCTGATTTGGGGGTTGGTTGGTTTTTTTAATTATGGCTTTCCTGATAAAAGCTTGGAAGGAGGGTTTCTGAGTGAGGAGTGAGGCGGTTGGACGTTGGAACCCGAAGGAACTGTGGCCATCTCCATCCTCGGAGATGCCCAAACGTGGCAGGACAGGGGACACAGGGCTGTCAGATGCAGCCTGGAAGGTGGAGCCGCCTTTGGAGTCAGTTCTGCTCTGAAAAGGGATTAGGACTAGATGACCTCCAGAAGTCTATTCCCGTGTAAATTCTCCGCAGAGTTTAAACCTGTTTGCTGGTTGTGGCTGTAAAAAGTTGCCAGAACCGACAGAGCTTATTTCCTATCAGACTTCTACTGCAGGTACCCCAAGGACTCGTTCCAGTCTCCTGGTGTTCCTGCAGTGCCCTCGCTGGTGCCCGTTCCCTCTGCTGGGTGCTGGGTGGGCAGGGTTGGTGTGCAGGTGAGCTGCCTGAGGCAGGGCTGACACTCCTCTCTCCAGAGTTTCTCGGGGCACTTCCTGGCATGGCCATCAGCCTGTGAGTTTGGGAATTGCTGGAGGGTAGGGAGGTGAAGAGCAGTCCATGTCCTTGCGGGAGGAGAGAAAAGAGAATGCACAGAGACGTGCTGGGCTTTGTTGGCTAAACAGGGATTATTTGATAGGCCTGAGTTACTTTTCAGATTGGAGCTTTCTCTGATGATAAATATTTCTTGTGTTGATACTGGAGGAATTCCTGGTGGTTCTGGAGGATATTCAGTAAAAGCAGCCAAGAAAATACAAGCAGTGAAATTGTTCAGCACTGACTGAGCTGCAGATACCTTGAGTAAAATACTGAAACAGGGCAATGATGAATAATAGTATTTTAAACAATTGATAAGAGAACCAAATGCAGGTTTATGGAGGTATGGACAGGAAATTCAGGATCTGCTTTCCAGGATGTCCCAGTTCAGGGTCTGTAAGGGATCAAAGGCCAAACAGATGAAGAAACTGAGCAAATAGCCCAGTGAGATCACAGTGCAGTGGTGAGACAACAAAGGCTGTTACCTGGGGATGAATAAAAGTAGGGAGATGTAAGGAAAATGATGAGGTGTGAGGAGAAATGTTTGGTTTTGACCTGTGGATATAGCACTGATCAATACTAGAAGGAATACCTCCAGATGTTGGCGTTCTCTCTCTTACTATATTTTATATTTCTATATGTAAAGTTATGTTAAAAATGAGATTAGGATGGCAGTGTGGTGGGGCTCTTGCTGATTCTCAGAAGAACACTTTTCCTTGAACAACTGTGGCCACACTACCTGCAGCCAGCTGTAGCCCATTTCCCAATGTAAATATTTGCAATTTAAATACAAGAAATAGATCAGCATTCAAAACTAATGCTGAAACTGTCACCTGCCTAACAGCTGGTACTTCTGCAAGTAGAAATTAATAAAGAAATAGAATAGATTAGAATGAATTTCAACATTATTTGATGTCATCTTTTGGTGAGGATGGGAAAGACCAGTCAAAGTGACTTGCAGGAGAAATTGAGTCAATGATTGGGTGGCATAACTAAAGAAATTTGATCTGATTTCTTCCCTCCAGGATTTCAAAACCTATGTGGATCAAGCTTGTAGAGCTGCAGATGAGTTTGTCAACATTTACTATGAGACAATGGACAAAAGAAGAAGGGTATGTAGCTGTTTTGACAATAATTAAAACTGTCCTGGCACTTTCAGTGTGCATTTTAGCTGTCCTTGCACAGAAAGCAGCTGAGCTGTAGTGCTGTAGTGGCCATGGAGAGCAGGGCAGCTGTTCCTCAGGCTGCCCTGCAGAGCTTGCTGTGCTCCTGGGCACAAAAGGGGCTGCTCAGAAGTTCTCATGGCCCTCATTCTGTTGGTGTGCAGCTGTGCCTTACAGCTGCAGGATTGGGTCACTACAGGGAAGCAGAACTTGCTTTATTTTCCCTTGAGGTCAGGATTTAGCTTCTTTTCCCCAAACTTCTTTCATCAGCAGTTACCACTTTTGGTTCTGGGGTTCTTCCCAGTGCCTGAAGCTGAAGCAGTACAGCTCTGCAAGTCTTCCTGAACCACACTGGTGTGGTACCAAATAACAAATACTTCTCAAAAGAGAGCCTCGAGGAGCAGTCTTTGGAATTTGAAATGTACTGTAGTTGCAATTTAATAACTTGAAGTTCATGTCAAAGTACCAGCAGTACCATGGTACTTCACAGTCACTTTGCACCTGAGTAGGTTGGACAGGGATGTGTCAACACCTTAAAGGAGATTTGGGCACTTACTCAGCTGTGAGAGCTGAGTAACACTGGGGAAGTTCTGGTATGCTGCTGTCCTTTTCAACTTTCACCTGTTCCTGATCTTGTTCACTTTTTTTTAAAACCTGAAATTATAATTTCCTGACCTAAACTGTGTTGTGTGCACACTCTTCCCCTCAGAAGGAAAAAAAGGAAATCAGTGCTAAGCTTATTGCGGAAAGGTAGCACTGTCCTTTTGTTAGCAACCACTTCAGTTCTGTCATTACCTTTGCTACAGGGATATTATCAATACTTGAGACATGAGTCACTGTGCCACTCATAAAGGACAATGTGTTTGTTAGTTTTAATTCTTGGTCAGGAGCACTGGTTGTTAAAAGGAGCTACTGTTTCAGGAAGGCATTTATCTGTCAGAATAACAGAAGAAATCAGTAATTCACAGTGTAAGTTTTGTATGTTGTCTATTGTATGTTTATATACTTTTCCTAAATGTGTCTTTTGTAATCATTCAGGCTTTAACCAGACTGTATTTGGACAAAGCAACATTAGTTTGGAATGGTAATGCAGTGTCTGGGCAAGAAGAGCTAAATAAGTTTTTTGAAATGTTGCCATCAAGTGAGTTCCAGGTTAATGTGTTGGACTGCCAGCCTGTTCACGGTAAGGTTGTATTATAATTTACTTAGTTATTTCTCTTTTTTTGATAACCATTGCAAGTGAGCAATTATAATAGTGCTTAATAATTCCTTTGGAATAAGCTTAGAGAAAATACCGAGGGTTGAAATGTCAAGTTGTGCTTAAATAAAGCACAAATCAAGAGATGCAGCAACTATACAGTTTTTTTCATATCTGGGAAAATATTTTAAGGACTTTTTTTGTTTAGATCATATTCAGATGTGATCTATTTTCATGTATGGAAAAAGTGGCTTACCAGGTTATGTTGTGCTTGGGAGACCCCTATGGTGGCCTCTTGTACCGACCTGCAGTATAATGTAGAACAAATTGTTATTCACCTGTCTGTACTTTGATTTCTTTACATCTAGAATAGGTGTTAAGTTCTTTAGATTTCTGATTAACAACAACTAAAGAAAGGCTTACATATTGAGAAGTTAATAAATTGCTTCTAATGGACATTTTGGGAATATAAGTAAGGGGAAAGCCTGTGGTCAAACACACTTGCTTTACTCTGCTGTGACAAAGATACAATTTCTAATAACTGGGGAGGGGAAGCATATGCAAGTTGCTAAATATATGTGTGTATATCTCAAGTAATGAGAGCTTATTGTAAGCACAACCTGAGGTGTTGTCAGTGCTCTAAAATGAAGAGCAGGAGATGAAAATGGCAAAGCCGCGTTGGTGAACGCACCGCTGTCTGTGTAGAAACGCTGCACCAGAGCTGCACCTCCCTGCCTGTACCCAGCCGTTAGCCTGGCGCAGTGTAACCACAGTTGAACCAAGCTTCTGTGTGCATTTCCTGCCTCTTTACCTGCTAGTCTTTGTTTGAGTTGTTTTCTTCATCATTTCATACCTCCTTGTGAAGAGCAAGCCACTCAAGGCCAGACAACAGTCCTCGTGGTGACAAGTGGGACTGTCAAATTTGATGGGGATAAGCAGCGCTACTTCAATCAGAACTTCCTGCTGACAGCACAGGCCACCCCCACCAACACCGTGTGGAAGATCGCCGGGGACTGCTTCCGCTTCCAGGACTGGGCCAGTTAGCAGGGCCTGGCACTCAGGGCACTGGTGACCTCCCCTCTGGCTCCACTGTGCAGGCAGCTGTTCCCAGCAGGGAATGCACGCGCTCCTTGTGTTGCAGCTGATGTTACGGACGGTCAAACGGGTGTTCCGGGGTTGATTCCAGTGACCACAGCTTTAGTAGTATAACGTGAGAGGTTGCTCGTGTTAGTTGAATTTAGTCAAATGCTGAAGGCAGTGAGCTGTATTCGAATCATTCCTAAAATGCCTTACATGCAGCTATGCTGCCACTGCTGAGTGCTCAACTGTTCTGTTGGAACACAAAATCCTGTTCGTATACAATTCTGACCAAACGTAATTTTTTTCAACTTGAAAAGGACTGTTTTTACAGCAGCGTCTTCTCTCTTTTGAAGAAGATGCTTGTGGCATGAAGATGTCATTTTGAAAGCTCCCTGCTCCTGGTTGTAAGAGGCTGGGAAGGATTGCTATGATTTCTACTGTTAGTGAAAGGAGCAAATACATCTCCTAAGTTTGTAATCTCTCAGTCCATTGGAAAGGTAATGTTTACCTTCTCTGATGCCAAAGGACTCTTTATCTTTGGGTTTCATTTCAGTCTGAGCTTCCCAGACTTTGGTTGTTAATTCCATGGATTGATATGTAGGGCATGCTGAATGATTCGGAGCTCCCGTGCCAATAACTCTTCACATGCATGTGAAGGACTTCAAACTGATTATTTTTCATTTGAAATGGTGACCTAGAAATAGGTCACACACATGATTTCTGTTGGCTTTAATTCTGCATTCTGTTGCTATGAGGTTTGGATTATTTTTCTCATGTTAAGT
Source organism: Hylia prasina (assembly GCA_013397195.1). NCBI lineage: Eukaryota > Metazoa > Chordata > Aves > Passeriformes > Sylviidae > Hylia > Hylia prasina. The sequence continues at coordinate 703,578 of VYXD01012323.1, read as the reverse complement.
CTGCGAGTTTTGAATCCTTTCTGTCTTTTCAGGAAACATGGTAGTTAAAAAGTGGCACTGAAATGTGCATTACTGTGAAGCCTTCAATTTTTCTCACCAGTACTGTTATTCAGAACAGGTGCTTGCATTATTTTCAATTGAGAACAGCAGCTCTGCACCACTGACACTATCTTCCTCTCATGCAGATTTTTACTGTATTTTTCATGTTATTTTTAAACATTGCCTTTAATTATTGATTCGGGGGCGGGGGTTGTGTGTCTTGCTTTAAATTTGTAGTTTAAAGCTTCCAGCTGCTTTGAAACACTTTTCAAGACTGTAAGTTAAGAGAGTCCACCTTAACTTTGGAACTTAAGAGCAAATCTGAGTATCAGCAGCTTTGTTTCAAACTGGTGCATTTCTGTTTTAACCTGAGTAAAAAAGCAAAAAAACCAAACTCAAAATGTAGCTGTATCCCTGAGCATACACTTGTGAGTTCCTTGCTTGTGACTGAAAATACAGGAGGGGAGCTTGTAACTCTCATCTTAACCCATGTTTCAATGACAGCAGAAGTCTGAAAGCAGTTACAACTGCAGCTCACTCGTTCAGTGACTTCAGTGGAGAAAACTGTGGAAATGAGCAGTATCTCACTTGTGCAGGACATCAAAAAGCATCTGTAGTGTGTGATGTAATCCCACAGAACTATGGGATGTTTAGCTGAAATGAGTGGCTTTATTTCCTTTTCAGGCCCTCTAGTCTTTACACCAATAAGTTAAAATGAGTACCCTGTCTCTGTTCAGAGGCTGTTTATGGTCAGAACTGTTGTGTACCTATTTTTCAGGCTGAAGAATTTGAATTCCTGCAGAACAGTGCAAGAACAGAATTTTTGAAAACTGTAAATATTGTAAATACATTGTTATTTCTGTATGTAGTGAAGAAAGGATCATTCTATTTAATTACTGTTTGTTCTTAAGAGAATATGTGATGTTCATATATTTGTATTTCCTCTACAAGATTGAGAAGCAAACATAACCTAAGCATGCCTGTGCCTGGTACAGCATTGTTGAGCTGTGACACTGGCGTGGTGTATTCTCCTGGCTGTTTAACTTGCTGTTGATTGTGTAAGTGGTGTTACAGATCTGCTTTGCATACACAAAACAGGTTTTGCCTTTGAAAATGCAGCAGTGGGTGCAGCTGTGGCATTGGCTCGTTGGACGTTGAAGGTGGTCACCAGAACACACACTTATATCAGTACCTGATAAGCTTGTGCTGTGAATAAGTACTTATTGGATATTTTTATCCAAGTTTCAATTTGTATAATAGTTTTTTAGCTTTTTCTAGGCAGACTGGGAGATTCAAAATATACGAGGCAATGTTTCAACCAATCAGATGTTATTCTCAGTTATTTTCATGCTGTTTAAATGCAAGCTGCTTTTAAATCTGACTTTTGCAATTAATATTAAAAAAACCTGACCAAACAAAAAAAAAAAAAAAACGACCCACCACTACCTGGAATATGACTGAGGAAGATAACTAACTGGCCTGGCTGGACAAAACCAGTTAAAACTCTTTCTTAGTAAGATCTGTAGAGTAGGACTTGGTCTGCATACCCAGGGGTTTTGTAGGGAAATGTATTGGAACACAATTGCTTCAGGCCAGGGAGAGGGGCCAGTTCCTCCTGCCTGTTTCCATCTCTCCAAGGAGGATCACACGGGGTGACTCAGTACTACCATAATTAGCTCTTGCTCTTTGTAACTGAAAATGCTGGTTTGCAAAATATTTTTATTTATTATACTAAGTGAGAATGTAGCTGTTAGAGTCAAGTGGTGGTTTTACAATGGAGTAACTAATGGCACAAACAAAAAATCTCTTTGTTACTAGCTCTGTGCTGCTTGTTAATATTCTGTGCTGATATTAGCAGAGAACACAAAAATGCTTTCATTTCATTCTGTACAAACCCATCCAGCTGGTTTAGTGTGACCATTGCTGACTCTACTGCAATATCCAAAATTTACAGTGGGCATCTATAAAATGAATATGTTTGTACTCCAAACACTGAACTGGAGTTAATGCTTCCATTTTTTTGTTTGAGACCAAATTACTCCTGTAGAATCAGTCAGTGAAATAAAGCGAGCTGAAGAGCTAAGCACTTCCATGTATGAAATTGTAGCAACTGGAGAGATCTTCTCTTTTGTCTATGTTCCTGTATTGTCTGTAGCCATCACTTGCTCTGTTCTTTTGGCATAACTACAGTTAAATTGATTTAAAATGCCTATGTTGGAGAAAAGGGATTTGTTCTGATGGTATGAATGGTTTGTTCTGATATGCCTGTGCTTCCTTAACCTGTCTGGAGAAAAGCACATTATAATGAAAAGCTGTTTTACCAGTAAAATAACTTTCCACACTTGAATATATTTTGTAAATTTTTGGAATTGTTTAAGACCTCTTGTAAGATTAATTTTAAAAAACTAAAACAAACAAGAAAAAAACACCAAAAAACCCCCAAACCTACCGGTTACTCTACCTTTTTTTTTTATTATTACTACTAGAAATTTTCATAGCTTGTTCTTATGATATTAAAAGTGCAAGAAATAATTTGTGGCTTCCATATCTTTACTGCTTGTGTTTTAGGTGTGAATTATGATTGCCAAGTGGTGCTGGGGCACCGTGGAACAGGCTGGCAGCTCTGTCAGGGTAAAATGTGTCTGGAATAACCCTATGGCAAATGCCTTGCAGCCCAAAGAACTATTTCAAATTAACATACCCCTCTAAAATTTACTAAAGTTTAGACTCTTCTCCAACACATACCTGGACGAAGTCAAACAAAATTGGAGCCAGATCCTTGGGCTGTAAATATTTCACTGAGAAGATGTTGTGCTGCTGTTTCTGACTTGACTCTTCCAACCCATGGCAGAGCTGTCAATGCTCCCAAGTGACAGGAGGGAGCATCCTACAGCAACAATGGACCTGCTTTTAATGCCATGAAGTGTCCCCACCAACAGCACTGAGGTCAGAAAACAGGGTGTAATGCAAACAGATTTTAAAGGAAAAGATGTTAAACTAAGCTCTAAAGATGAATGATGAGAGAGGTCTGTGTGCATAAGTAATCATGGAATGGTTTTGTTTGGAAGGGACCTCAAAGTTCATCTAGTTCCAACCCCCTGCCAGGACCCCATCCTGGAGCACTTCCAGGGATGGGGCATTCAAAACGTCTCAGGGCAGCTGTTCCAGTGTCTCACCACGCTCACATTAAAGAATTTCTTCCCAACAGCCCAACTAAATTTCTATTTTTTCAGTTTAGAGCCGTTTCCCTTTGACATGTCACCTGCCCGCGCCAAAACTCCCAAGCCCTCTGAGTCCTGCCCGGCCGCCGTGTGTGATGCGGGTATTTATTGTCGGGGAGCGGCACAAACGGATCCGGGGAGCTCAGGAGCGGCTCTCACCGTGTCGGGGGCTTTGGGCGCTGTGAAAAAGAACAGACTGCCCGCAGTCCCCCGCTGGGCAGGCCGGGGCCGGGGCCGGGGCTGTGCCCCGCTCTGTGTGCGGCCGGGAGCGGTGACGCCCCGGTAGCGGTGACGCCCCGGGCCCCGGGAGCGGTGATGCCCCGGTGCGGTGACGCTCCGGGCTCCCCCAGCGGTGATGCCCCGGGAGCGGTGATGCCCCGGTAGCGGTGACGCCCCGGGCTCCCCCAGCGGTGATGCCCCGGTAGCGGTGACGCTCCGGGCTCCCCCAGCAGTGATGCCCCGGTAGCGGTGATGCCCCGGTAGCGGTGACGCCCCGGGCTCCCCCAGCGGTGATGCCCCGGTAGCGGTGACGCTCCGGGCGCCCCCAGCAGGCGCGCCCCGGGCGGGCAGCGTCACCGGCAGCGGGACGTGCAGCGAGCCGTGGGCCCCGCGCTGGTGTTGGATGCCCGCAGCAGCGGGAGCGCTGCAAGCGTTCAGAGCTGACATCCAGGTTTTAAAAATAACAAGGAATAAAAAGTCCCAAGGTGAGAGTTGTCACGTTACATAAGAAGCAGGCATGTTCTGGGATGAAGGTAAAGGCTTTGGGAAGTACTTCCCATAAGCTGTGTAGGGGGTGAGACAGGTGTTCTGTTTTGAACATTGACCCTGATTAAATGCCATTTAAATGCCACTCAAAAGGCAGAAAGTAAAGTAGGGCAGACAACTATAGAGAACAGTGATCCATTCTTCATGTTGGCTCCCCAGGGGAGTACAATAAGTAATAGGCTGATTTATATCTGGTAGGAAAAGTTTAGGTTCGTTGTTTAAAACAATTAAAAATCCTAGAAACAACTCCCAGGGCTGAAACAACATGTGGATTGAAGTCATAATTTCAATTGACCTGTTAGAAGTAGTCCAGTAGTTTCAAACTGAAGTGTGTGTTTTAAAAAAGTAAAACTTAGGTGACACCTTCTTGCTTTAGCATTTAAATTGATAGTTCTCTTGAAGTGATGGGCATTCCTGCTCAGGGTCTGGATGCTCAGAAATAACAGAGATAACATCGAGGTGGTGGGCAAACTTCTGTACTTGGAGACGTGAGGGTAAAGGCAGAAATAACCAGGTGTGGCAAACACACAGTGATCTCTGGCATCTCTGGTAGTGTTCATCATTAACCAGCTTACTGATATTTCAAAATGGGAGAAAAGGGGAAAACTCAACAGTTGGTGGCGTATTTTTGGTTTCATTTTTTGATTGTTTTGGTGCTTTAGTTGTCTTTTGCCTTAAAAGTGCAGGTGAACTCTGTGAGGATCAGTGATATTAGATCAGTGCTACATGCTTCCAATCAGAGACAATTTTGATAAATTACCTGTGATCATCAGCTTTATTAGAACACTTTATCCATCTAGAATGGGCTTCATTTTCTTCAAAACCAAATAAAGGTGAGAAATATTTCTCCCCAGTTAAGGTGTAGCAAGATTCAACCTATTACAGCACCCAGTAACAAAGCAATAGTGCAAACATTGCCCCATTTCTGTCAGAACTCATTCAAATGAAATTCTGTGAAAATGACAGCATAAGGACAAATGTCTATTTAATATATTCAGCCCTGGTCCTCCTTGCCTGATGTGCTCCTATCATAAAGCAATCACTAACATACTTTGCAGCAGCACTGATTAACTGGAAATGTGTTTTATTAATCCAGGTTAAGTTCACACAGAGTTTTACTCTGGGTAGGTGGTGTTTGCAATTCCATGTAACCAGTGACTACAAGTTTTGCTGATTGAGTTTTGTAGATGACATTTGTAGCATCTTATGCAAAAACCCCACCAGATTTATTTTTTTAAGCTTTGAGTGTGTAAATTTTAGCCTTCAAAAAGGAAATTGCTTTACTGTCATGTAAACAGAGCTTAGCCATTGGGCAGGCTCAGTATGAACAAAAAGAAAACCCACCACAAACAAAAATAACCCAAACAAAGCCAAGGTATGAACAAACAAAAACCCCAACACACCAGAACCAAAGACATAATGAGAATTTATTTCTTGTTTTGCATGTAATTGCAGAACAGCACTACTTTATTGTTAGAATACAACATAGTTATTTGAAGCTATTGTTCTGAGATGTGGTAGATATGGTATTTTTTTTCTTTTTTTTTTTTTTTTTACTGGAAATGAGTGACCCACATTCTGAACTGGTGTTCTGTTCCTTTTATAGCCTGCCAGTGTGCTGGGAATTGCAGTTGGTGTGGGGCAGGTGCAGGCAGCCCCCCGTGGGTTATGCTGAGTCTTGTCAAGGGCACTGCATGGGGTGCTTAAACACCACCTCACCTGCTCCTAAGGGAGGAACTCCTTCCTCTGCCTCCTTAGACTCTTTTTGTTCCCTTTCAAGCCACTTAATGACTTAATCTGCCCCTTACAGGCAGCTTTTGTGATGTGCAGGACCCTGTGCCCTCCCCACCCACGGGTCTGTGCCAAGGCTGTTCCTCAAAGGCTTTGTTGAACTGTCACTGACTGAGGCTCTGAAGACTTTCAGTGGCAGAGATCTTGGGTGTCCAGTTCAGTGTTTAGTAAGGAATTGGTTTAAAATCCCGTGTTTCTTTTAAGATACCAAATCATCCATTTCACTCTGTGCTAACTTAGACCCTGTTCTTCCTCCTTCCCTGGGGCTGGCTCGTTGTGCCTTTGTCAGGGTAACTGCGTGGAGCTGCAAGGTATTTGCAAACAATCCCCATCACTGAAGGCAGCCTGATGCAATCCTTCCCCTTCTCCAAAGGTGGCTGAAAAGCTGATGATGTGGCAAATTGTCTTTTGCAGTACATCCACCTCTGGTTCATCCCCCACAAGAAAAACCAGGCTTGGTTTTTATTCCCTGAAGTACGGACTCCCTGCTGCTGCTTTGGAGCAGTCTTTGTAAGGCAGGCTCAGTTTCAGACAGAATGTGAGGCACAGAACAGGAACAAGAGAGCTTGTGCAATACAAAGATCTTCCAAAATACAAACTTGTTGAACCATTGAAGTTGTATTCCACTTTTGAAATGTTAACATTGTGTGTGTATATATATTTTGAAAATAGCGATCCTCAGTCAACCAAGACACAGAAGATAAAATACAATTCATATAAATACATTCATGGCTTAAAAAAATAGTCTTATAACCTGCTGACAGACTGGAGTATCTTTCTTACATGTATTTCACTTTAGTGATGCTATTAGGCTGACTAAAGGCTATTTAATAGAGACCAGTTTTAGAACATGGAAAGATTGGTAACATGGCTCCAGGACCAAGTAATGTTAAAAGTTTCTACTGATACAGGAAGTATTGCCTGTTGTCAAAAACAACTGTGTGTATCTTAAAAAACAATTCATTTTTTAGAAGAGCTATCTCCTCGTTTCTTTTAGTGACTCTAGTAGTTCCATGCACAACTGGATACCATCACCTTTATATACCAGATTTTCTTTCTCTCTTTTGGAAGGTGAGCTGGCAGTGTTCTGCACTAGCCAGAGAAAGCTATGCATGGTGAGGTTTGAAGTTGGTCCTCAGGAGAAGGGATGGTTTACTTGAAGAGTGTAGAGCCATCATTTATTTTTGCCAAAGTCTATTTTGACTGGAAAATAAAAATACATCTACATGCAGAAAAGGAAAAATTTGTCCTGAAATTGCAAGCTCGTGTGTTCAAGAGAAGCAATGTACAAAATCTTTTACTTTCTGTACAGTGACAATACCAAATATTTTTTTTAACCATCATATACACAACACAAATATTATGAATAGAAATCTATAAATACTCTCAAATGAATTTGCAGTATAGAGCAGTTGAGGGCCACAGCTGTACAAAATGTAAGCAACATATATAAAACGATTAAGAAAGTGCAAAGTAGAACAGTATCAAGAGCCTCCACTTTTTTACAGCACTTATGGTTCAAGTGTGAAGAGCTGGCAGGGATGCAGGAGCTCAGTTACAATTCAAAAGAAGACACAGTACAGGATTCAGCACACAAAATGACAAACTATTATTAAATTCTATCTTCCTCCTTCTTCACGTCTATGACTTCCAGTTCATAAGAGAACATTTTTATAATGAATTTCTGTAAAGAGTGATTTGTCCCTATGTACAAGTTTCCAGGAAACAAAGATTCCCTGGCCACAGACTACTTTTCTGTAAGGAAAACAAGACTAGACAGGGAAACTCCTGTTGGTTTCTGGCTGCCTTGTCCTGCTTACCACAGTTAAAAGGTGAACGGAAATACCTTCCAGGAAGGAATGCAGACACTTCAAACCTGATCCTCTCAGTTATGTCCAGGTAACTTGTACCAGTGCTCACATGTATGTGAAGGTCTAGAGAATCAGTGCCCTAAAAACATCAACCCCCTCTCAAAAACCCCACCAAAGCTGCTCTGAGTGTCAAGTCTGTTTAGGGACCACTGCCCATCAGTTTCACAGCTGTTTGCCAGTCCAGATGCAAGTTCTGCATTCAGGCACTGATTTCTCATCAGCAACCCTGGAGCAGTGCAAGTCTTTGTTTTCTTTTACACTCTGGGTCCAGTGGAAAGCTCTGCTTGAATTAAAATGCAGTGGCAATTAAAAACTTATTGGGTGAGTTGGGAGTTGAAATAGTTAATTCAATGCTCTTGAGTGAAATTTCTTGTAACTTATTTTTAGAAAGCTTTTCAGTTCACCTTTATTTCAGTAAGTGTACTTTCTATTCTTTTGTAGGCACTGTAAATATTCAAGATCTTGATGTGCAGAAGAATCCATCCATTCTCAAGCAGTGCATTATTAGTGATCTCTAGCAAGTTCTTGACTACTGCTGTTGTCTTGGTTTTGTCTTTAAATGGAGAAGGGTAGACATTAGATACTCCTTTTCCCTCCTTGCTAGAGGGAAGTATCTTGTTATGACAGAAGAATCATCACAATTACACTATTTTTTCCTCTTTGAAATACAGGCCAGACTTCAGCACGAGTTAAAGAGCAGCTGTAAGCAGTCTGAATATGCTAGAGAAACAACAAAATTAGCTGGTCACACTGCTTCACATAATGATGTCTGTCTCAAAACTGGAGATGATCACACGAAACTCTATGAAGACCATCAGTGTCTAATCTGCTAATAATTAAGAATTTGGAGTCTAAGACAGTCTCTGTTTTACTTGATAGAGATTATAGAAGCAGCCATCCATTTGGTGTATTTTTTGAATGTGTGATATCTACAGTGTACACAGACATCCAAAACTGAGGCATGAGAAGGAACCACCTGCACAGCTGCCAGGTCAGCAGAGCTGTTTACTTGCCTCCATACATTCTTTCAATGTCATTGAGGTAATGGTTCTTCAGTTCTTTCCTTTTCAGCTTGAAAGCATCTGTTACCAACCCAGTCTCAGGGGTCCACGGTTCAGGGCTCAACCGGACCTTGATGGGGATTTCAAACCTTTCTAATTTCACTGCAGGGACAAGAACAAGGCAAAGCAGGACTGTGACTACGAAGCCAAATGAAATACTAATTCCTGTTCCCTGAAAATCTGGTCAGCACCCTGCAGCTTGTGTAATATGGTGTCCTACTTAATGAAATAACCTTACAGAAGGGCCCCAGGCAAATTTCATCCTGTCCCATCACAGAGTGCTGGTTGGTGTGCAAATACTCTAATAACACTGTATTTAGAGCTTGTATTGGATGTGACAAGGCAAAATCTAAAGCTTGAAACAAATGACTGAGTAGCCTGAAGCTCTGAGACTACTGCCACAGGAGCATACACTGAAATCTCCAGTTGTATCTTTGTTACAGGAATGGAAGAACCAGGTTAATTCAGACTAGCTGGACATACTGCATACTTAAATGATAATGAAGTACTTGTACACTTTCCCTACTTGAATGTTTCTTTCCTATATTTTTCATTCCTAAAATCTGTTTAGAGTTCAGAACAAAGGGGCTTCTTTGTAGTTTTGTTACATTAGCCACTTCTTTCCCTTCAGCTGGAAGCAGTGGCTTGGCACATGCACAGCCTCATTGCAACCAAGGCTGCTTCCCTCTCCTGCACAGGTAATAGCCCAGGAGAGGGGAGGAGAAAGGGAACTGCTTCCAAATAAAGGGCAGGAGCAGCAGGAACAGCACAGGGAGCTGCTGTAGGCACCCAGTGCTGCATGGAGTTTGCCACCAGCTCCTGCAGGGAGGCTGGGAATGGCATCCACAGACAGGGACTTGCAGCTGAATTCCAGCACAGCCCCTGGAGGCAGCAGAAGTGGGACCCAGCAGCAGCAGGAACTTTCCAGCTTCAGCTGCTGTCAGGATGTGCAGCTCTTTTGGACCTTATTTTAGCCATATCAGACAAGCAACTTGTCTCCAGAATTTAATTGAAAAAAAACCCTTCAGATATCTTGTAAAAAATACAAGTAGTACAGTAATCAATAGTATAGTAGTAGTATGTAAATTCCTGGGATAATATGCAACAATTTCATGTGGTCTTTGCCTCCACAACTGTTAAGTTTTGGCAGATACAGAGGAACTGGAAGAAGGAGGAGCAGTTAATGAGGATAATGACAGTTTTGCTGGATAGGCCCCATGGCCAGCAGGATGTGCTGTGGTACTTACTCTTGTTTGCCACTTCTTTAATCTCTCGCAGTATTTCTGCCTCCATGGTAGGATTGTTACAAATATCCACCCAGCTTCCACTGATGCCTTTCTGCTCAGCCAGTGCTGTCAGCTTCTTCTGGTTAGGGACCACAAAACTGATCACATAGGACTGGTCACTACACAGTGGCAAGAGAAGGAAGGAAAAAAGGTCCAGTCAAGACTTTGATTTCAGGGTGTGAAATACCTGCTGTTGGACCCACAAACACCTTTCTGAACTGGAGTTATTCCACCATACAGAATTCTTGTGCATTAAGCCTTCACGTCTGATGGCTTATCAAGAAGACATTCTAAGCTGGTTTACAACATCAGGTTTGATCAGAATAAGGTTTTGCTGTCATTTCACCCATGCACATCTCAGTTTAGCTCCCCAGCTAGACCTGGGGTTTAACCACTTCTCTGCAGTTCCCCTCTATGAAGACAGAGGGGAAGGTATTGGGGCTATTTCCAAAACTCACTGGAAAGCTTTGGATCAGGTGCTACGTGTCCAGATTAGCTTTTCACTGGTATTCTGACAGCCAAAACACATGCTAAATGTAACTCTGTGTAATGATAAATACCTGTTTAGGGAAGGGATGGAACAGAGGAGTATCTGGATAGGAGAAATGCCAACAGAAGAACAGGTCATTTCTTCAGCTTTTAGGGAACCTGTGCTTCTTCAGACATGCTGTTTGGAACTTGTACTCTGATGGAGGGGGTTAGGAGAAGGAAACCATGGAAAACTCTAATTGGATCAGAGCCTGTACTGCATGTTTACTCTAAACAGAGTTTCTAAATTAATCCACTCTTACCTTTTGGCATAAGCACAGATATTGTCAATCAATGGGCAGTTCTTCAGTGCTGCCTCTACTTTGCCCAGAGACACATATTCTCCTGCTTGTAGCTTTACCAGGTCCTTCTTTCGATCTGGGAGCCAGGGGAAAGGAAAAAACCAAAACCTTGTTTCATTTAAACTTGAGCATTTCCACACACTCATTTCCATACATGCCACCTGCTTCTGTGCTGTGCCAGATCTTAATAGACAAATTTTAAAGCAGCCTAATTAGCTGCCAAATTGATAAAGATTTCTGTACAAAAGTGTTACAGCACTACACTTTTTGTCACACAGCTTGTAGGAAAGGACTCTGATTTCAAAGCCTTGTAATTAATACAAAAGTTAATCTTGTGTTTCTTCTTTAAAGTCCACGTGCTAAATTTAGATGATGATAATGTCACAGGAAATGGCATCACTTCCAAAATTTTACTACAGCTATGAGGAGTTTTGGAAATGTGTTTTACACTGATGCTGTAAATAGGTAACCTTAAGTAGATTAGCCCAGGCAAAGCCAACAGTATTAATAACATGTTTATAATTATGGTTAGTCAATATCTTGTACTGTGTTAAGTATCAAAAACTGAGGCCCACCTATGATCTGCAGACACCCATCTGGATGAAATTCCCCAATATCTCCTGTACAGAACCATCTCTGGCCGTTCTCATCAACAGAAAACTCTTCTGTTGTCTTCTCTTCATTTCTAAAATATCCCATGGAGACGTTGGGTCCACCAATTATAATTTCTCCTCTAGGATTAGGCTTGTCTTTATTAGTATAGCCCCCTGAAAACAACAGCAATTATTTTTTATTAAATTATTTTAATTAACAGTCCCAAGCAATTATTTTTAACTTACATATCCTTCTGCCAAGAAAATACTTTGAATCTTCAGCTTGAAGTTAAAGCACACTAACTGGTGACTTTTATCAAAGATAAAGAACAATTACTTCATATAATACACCCAGCTAAGCAGACAGGCCAAGATGCCAGCTGGGCAGGGGCTAAATTAATTACTCTGAAATCAAAACCATTACTACTCACCTTCTTGCCAGTCTCTCAGTTTTATTTCACAACAAATAAGAGGAGCTCCAACTCTGCCAGTGCTGTAATCAGCAACTTAGGGAGAGAACAAGAAAGAAAAGCAAGATCTTTTGTTATTTGAAATATGAATAGGGTGTATCTTATCTGAAGTTACTTTATTGCAGAACTACAGCTGTAGTATTGTAGCTGTGTTTTGACTTGTTTTTAAAAAATTAAGTATCACCAAACGCCCATCTGTATCTATTTCTTAATCTTGGTATTTCCAGAGGTGTTTTAAGTACCTTCTGTAATGGTTCCAGCTCCACAGGTTTCTGTCAGTCCATAGCCTTGACCAACAGGACAGCAAAAACAGATGTTCATGAATCTTTGTGTCTGAGGTGAGAGTGGTGCTCCTCCAGAAAGCATCATTCGGACATTCCCTCCCAGCAGGGCCTTGACTTTTTTAAACAATAGTCTTGAAAGAAGGCAAAAAGCATTACAAATTATTCCCTTAGCTCACTCTTTTAAGAAGACACAAGCCTCGTTCCTTCCTTCCTATCTGGAACACCCTAAAATTAAGTTTTTCCCAGATTTGAGTAGACAGCAGGGCTGTTACTTCCTGTGTAACACTTGATGAGGCAGAGTTTCCATAGCTTAACAAACATTCCAGTTTGATCACTTAAAAAAAGCAATGCAATGAAGATGAAGCAGGCAGCTGTTTGGAAGATTAGTCATTACCATGCAATATCTGTTTCCAGTAGGACTACTTCAGTTGCTCATTAGGTGTTATTTGCATGTCAGGTGAGAGCTGTCTGATAGCTCAGAGGATCATTTTTTTAGTCTGTCCTAACAGATCCTAAGCAAGAGGCACCCTTGGCCCAGGAACACTACTTACATGTTACACAGAGGTGCATCATATCCCCTCTTGATCTGTTCCAGTTTGTAGTCGTAGCCTATCTTGAACAGAGTTCTCTGAATATAGTTCATCTCTTGAACTTTACTCATGACATTTTTATAAATTCTGTCCATTATTTCCTACAAAGTGTTAAACAAGGGAAAATTACCACATAGGACAAAAGACAGAAGGGCATTTTTTGCTGGACATATCTGCTTCTGCATACTTACAGGCACAGCTGCCATCAGTGTAGGCTTAAGTACAGTACAGTCTCCTTTGCTTCCCTTCTTAATTTTACTTGACTGTAATGAGGAAAAAATGTCAATTTATGAAGCCGAAAACCAAACAGGGCTTGAAAACTAAAGGACTAACAAAAGGAGGAGCTACATTAGCATGTAATTTGTTCAAATATCTTCCCCTGTTCCTGTATCATTTTGCCCCCATTGTTATGGAAAGGGTAATGATTAACATCTATTTCAACCAAAATACTCAATCTTTTACAAATTCGCTTTGTTTATCTTTCTCTTACTTCCTCCCTCTAGTACTTGCTCTCTCCTCCATCTTCCTCTGGGAGCTTGTTTTGCTTGATGCAAATCTCTCTACAAGCAAAACATACAGAGGTATCTATTCTGGCCTGACTTACTCTTATTTATCTGAGTTGTTAAAGGGAAAAAGGCAAAGGACTAAATAGAAGATCTGCAATAAAGAACTGATAAAGTGAGACCAAAACTTAAGATCACTTTAAACAGTTCAGCTGATCTATAAAGAGCTGTTCTTACCCTGTTATCCACTGGATAACCCCACAGGCATTTATTAGCATTGCTTTTAGATTTCCTAAGTATCATAAAAGCAAAGGTTTTAATAAAATTTATATGGTGCAGCCCACTGCTGTTGTTCACCGGGAATGTTAACTTGCATCATTTTCTGGAAAACATTTGCATTTCTGAAGTGTGCCACATCCATCAGCATTTCTTTACTGAAGGAGGAAGCTGAGCAAGGAGAGAAGAGGCTGCAAGGGCTGCACTTTGCTGCCCACCTTGCTCTGCTGGCCCTCACCTGATCCGAGAGCGTGAGAGGAGAGGAGTAACCGATCCTGCAGCCGTAAGTGATGCAGGAAACTTCTGCTGTCAGTTCTAACACATGGGCCAGAGGCAAATAACCAATGTAAGTGTCCTTGGGTCTGAAAGAAACAATAATTAAGTCGTAAGTGGGCTGAAAATACCATTTAAACATTTTATTGTGTGCTTAGTTATCACTTTTTGCTTGGCCTGGGTCACGGGTGAGCTTATTCTCCTGCACACCAGATGGGTGTGATTTCATCCACAGCATATAAATAAATTGGGGAAATCTGCCCTTACTGGAATCAGTGTAACTTACAGGATTTGCCTTGTTTTCCAGGAAACTCTGATTCTTTAGTCCTTTACTGCTATTTCCCCTCCTTGTGGGAGGTTTCATTCCGGTTATGAAATAAAGGATGAAGTAACTGTACTTTAAAATAATGACCAATGATTTACAAAGCCCTGTCGGTCATCTTCTTCTAGGACACATTACTAGAAAGAGAGCTGATTCCTGAAATGCTGAGGCTGCTTTCAGAAGGTAATTGCTCAGAGATTTATTTCTCAGCAAGAACCTGAGAGCTGTCACTGAGCAGCAGCTTCCAGCACCCAGCCAGAACTGGGGACATCCTCTCACAACAGCAGCCTGACATCAGGGCTTGTTTGTGTCAATGCAGAGACAGACACAGACACCTCCATGAAAACCTTCCTCAAAACATTATTGTGAGGGAATTTGCACTTGGTTTTACTGTTGTCAGTGCATCATTTATTGCTCTTCTGCCCCTTCAGTGACTTGAGCAGATTCTGCAGCATGTGCACCAAGAGTGGTGTCTCCAGGTCAATAAACTGATTCTAGGTGCCTGAAAATGTCCAAAAACATTTCCCAAGTTGTACCTAGAGGAGGAATCTCTTATATAGTGGTATCCTCTGATACTCACAAGTGCAAAAATCCATCACAGACTTAGAGCTAAGGGTAATAATAATAAAAAAGGCAACAGCATGTGAGAAAACAGCTAGAAGGGCATATTTTTCAAACAAGGGAAGTTCCCACACACAAGACATACTTCTTATAAATTAAAGACTAGTGGCCTCCCAATAATATGAAGAAACTTGACAACACAATGCCAGCAGCAGACTCTACAGATGTGACATTTTGGAGTACACAAGACAACAAAGTGTTTCTTACCCCAGTCCAGGTATTCTCTCACACTGTCCTGTCATTCCAGCTATTAGGTTTTTATGCATCATCATCACTCCTTTGGGTCTCCCAGTAGAGCCACTGGTGTACATCACTAAAGCCAAGTCTGTAGGAACAGGTCTGCTTGGCAGAATGCTTGCTACAAAATTCAGGAGAAAAACTATTACTTATTCTTACCCACTTTGTAAATTACTTCTGTAATTAATCAGTGTGAAAATGTCTGTAATCAGTGTGATGAAAGGCCAGCAGAGTGAGCTGTTGGCCAGTGCTGGAGAGAAAAGGCATCTGCTTTTAAGGGGAAGAGAGGGAAGGCCAACTTTGAAAGGAATGATGAGTATTTGAGCATCTACACAATCTGGGTGACACTTTTGTCACTGTGGTTTATAGCTGACTGAAGGTTTCATACAAGGAGCCTTTTGAAGACCAAATAAAACTGTCAAAGGCAGCAAAGGGGAGAAATACAACAGCACTGATGATAAACAGCAAGTTGAGTAAAAAAAACAACAGTCTTGCAAAGCCAAGGTTGTAGAGGTAAAATTCCTTTTAACTCCACCACCTTTTAAAAATTATTTTTAAATGAAACTTCCTCAGGTAAGCTGCAGGTTTAGTAGAAAAGCAGTAAGCTTAGAACATTTGACTTCTGATTTTTGTTTTAGTCCTCTTTATTCTTAGGCTGACAATCATCAGCTTTCATGGCTTTCACAGTACCTACAAGGAAGCAGGTTTTTTAGAGACTAAGCCCACCAAAAACACCCCTTAGGGTCACTGCTGGTCAGCACCTCAGGCTGATCAGAGATAAGCAGCTGTGATGAATGTGTGTTTCCCAAAGCTCCTTTGCCAGTTTATCTCCTCCTTTACTCCAGAGAGAGATGTGGCTAATTACAGACTGCTGATGTAACATCACCAGGGCTGGGTTTTCCTTCCTTAAAGCAGATGTTTACAGTCACTCCTGGCTGCCCAGTGGAGCAAGGAATGTAACTGTTACTCCTCTAGCCTTAAGTGCTTTTTAGCCACAGCTTGGTCAAGATAATGGTCATTTCCAAGCATAAAACCAAAATAGCTTTAAGTGCTTTCTCCTCTTTTCTTAGAAAAAGTAGTGACAATAAGATAAATAAAAGGCAAGAGTAGCAGAAATGAAACATGAAACCAGTTTCTATTTAATTTCCTAAAACAAAGATGAAGTATTAAATCATTCTGGTTATGGTTTAGTAGTTAAAAACAAAGTTTTATCCTGACATACAGGAACAAAAGATATAAAACAGGTTTTTTGTTTATTTAAAGGGAGCTGGAGGATGAGCTGGATAAAAGGCAAGAGTAGCAGTGGTGACAGAGGCCACCCTTTGCTGGGTGGGGGCTTTTCTGCTACACACATCCCTCTTTCCCCAGGTGTGATTTCACTGCTAACACTGCTTGATTAGTCATTCCTCTGTGAAGGGATTCACTTACAGTTCTCTGGTTTGGCTCCCAGCTCTTCCACTGCCTGCATACTGTGAATCTCCACGTTTTCAGGGTATTCTGATTTGGTGACTGTTTTCTTGTCCACATAGATGATATGTTTCAGACAGGAGACTTGTGGCAGTGCAGTCTACAGGAGAGAAATGAATTTTTGAGTAGTGTGCTGTGTGAATGTAGGGTGCTTATAGCAGGTGAGGGTGATACCAAAATACCTTAAGTTTGTTCTCAAGGAGTTCCACACTCGTGACCAGGTATGATGCTCCACACTCATTGAGACCATAGGTCACTGCCTCTTCACCCAGGGTGGCATAGAGAGTGACAACTGTCACAGGGAACAAAAGGAATTGATTTTATTTTTTTTATTATTATTATTTTACTTTATTTGGAAATAAAACAGCTTTTACTTTTTCCACATCAGAAATGTTATGGCACAAGAAACCTCTGGAAGGAGGACAGCTGGAGAGGAAGCATTTCTTTACTAAGAGCATGGTCACATACTGCAGCAGGGTTCCTAGAGAGGTGGCTGATGCCCCAAAACTGTCACTGTTTAGGAGGCCTTTGAACAACACTCTAGGTAACAGGCTGGAACTTTTAGTCAGCCCTGAAGTGCTCAGGAAGGAACCTGAAATAATTCTGGTTTTTCTATAGCAGAAAAGAAATTATCAGAACAAACAGATGCACTAAAACCCAACACTAATGTACAAAGCAATCCCAGTTTAAGGAACTAAGAGCAGGTGTCCTGCCCCTGAGCTCTGTGCAGCCACAGCTCAGGGGGAGAGGTGACACTCAGACATCCCTGCTCCATGGAACCAGTGGTGGCAGCAAGGCAGAGAATCACACTGAGGAATCAGACTGCTTTTCACACTGCCAGATTATTTTTAACCCAGACTGCCTACAGGAATGCCATTAAGTGCCTCCCAGGCACAATGGAGTTCACCTCTCCCCATTATCTATCTACTGAAAAACCCCTTTAAGTTTCATTTGCTATCTCTAACTGTAACCTCCAAAGACCATTAGAGGAATTTAAGAGTGCTGTGAGATGGGCTTCATGCAGGAGAAGAAGACTAATGTTATACAGCTATTTCTTCTTGCCTTTCCAGACCAAATTAACCAGAGTCTCATAGTCAGTAGCAAGGTCATCTCTTCCACTACTGCCCCTGAACAGCTGCACAGGCAGCTCCTACTGCTGCTGGGAGAAAAGAGACAGCCCAGGGCAGGAAAAAAATGGGCTGTGGGTCACAGTATGTTGTGTGCAAAATGGGAACTGAGTGCTCAGTAATCACTGCAGCTCACCAAGGAGTCTGCATGCCTGAATTCCCATTAGAGATTTCTGACAGCTTGAATTTAAAAAA
>VYXD01012323.1:668529-685734 GCA_013397195.1 Hylia prasina | reverse complement strand
AAAAAAAAAAAAAAAAACCATTCATAATTGTAATGAATTTGAGCAGCTTACAAATGTCACCAAAACAGACTACCCACAGACTATCATATGATTTTGATATCATTCTTCTCTTCTGGTAACCATTTCATCTTTTAGATGTATAATTTAGGATACTATCAGAAAATGTTATAAAAACATCCCACATTTTGTGGAGAGAAATGCAAATACTGACATCTTAAATGCAACTACTGACATCTTCAGAATATTTATAACAACCTGAATAGTAAGTGTACTATTCTGTCATTTTAACATTACTCAATAAAATAATAAAAACCATTTTCATAAGTATGAGCAAATTTTAGGGATCTCCACAATAGATAGAATAGATTGAAAACTTCTAAGAATCAGCCCATCAGCAGAGACAGTTTATGAAATTCTTACACCTCCAGTGACAAGACTGACAGAGTGTAAATACTTAACAGCCAGATCCGTGCTGAGAAATGGTTCTAAAACACACTAGAAGGTTGAGCACTCACGAGGGAAGTTGTACTTGAAGCAGGTGAGGGCTACAATCATCCACTCAGCTCGGGTCTCACAAAATATGACCACGGTGCTTTTCGGGGTGAGTCCCAGGGCAGTCAGGCCGTTCCCCAAGCGAGTCATTTTCTCATTCACTTCTTCATAGGATAACCATCTGTAAGTGCCTAAAATTAACTTGAGAGCAAAGGAAAAAACAATGAATTTTCAAGACAAGAAGCTTCTGCTATAGCTCTGCTGGCTGATGTGAGTTGGTGCATAACACCATGAGCACACAGTCTGCCATTCATTAAGAAATTGCTTTCATGTTACTTGAAGTAGAATAAATAGTGCATCCTGTATATTCTGTTATTCCTCAAGTACCAAAAAATGAATGGTTTATTAGATGATGACTGAGGAAGAGCTCTAAAGGGACATGCATTGTTGAGGCAAGATACAAACCAGCTCAAAACCGACTGAAAAACCAAGTCAGAACGAAGTAAAAAATCACTTTTACCTTTTTGAACACTTTTCCATTTGGCTGCATTTCATTTTCTTCACTCAGAATTTCCCTGGTTCCGAGACAGTCCTTCTTCCCAAACTTTGCTAAAGCATGGTCAAAGAGCTTGTCCAGAGTGTCTGCTCCAGGGATGTTAATGTTTGCCAGAGAGTCCAGGTGTGTGACAGAGCGGTAGGGGCTGCCCGGCTTGTCCGAGGTGGGTTTAGCTTTTAACCGCTTTGCCATTGCCTTTCTCTTCTTGGCATTGGTGAGAAAATACCAGGGAATGAATACCAGCACACTGTACAACCAGATTAACAAGTACACAGGCAGCAAGAGAATGGCACACATTTCTAGCCTATGTTTCATTGTGGGTGTGTAAAAAGCAACTCTCTGATGGAGTTCTGAAGCGGGCAAGAGCAAGGCAGCAGCGCAGGGTGGTGTGGGGAGAAGCAGCAGGAGCTGAAGCTTAGGTAGTGCTGATTCAGAGCAGCTGCAAAATTTTAGTAACCTTTGAGAGCCAACAGTAGACACCTATGGGCGAAAACCAGTGCCAAGCAGAGAGCAGGAAAAAGAAAGAAAAAAAAATAAATTAGTAATATTACAGTCAGTTAATTAGTTTTAGTCCTTCTAAGAGCTCACTTCAAAAGCATCACTGCACAACAGAGCAGTGAACTGCTCTGGGGATGAAAAAGGATGAATGTTTTCCATACTTGTTTCTTGCATCCACAAATATTTACTTTTCACAGACACAGGGCTGTTGAGATGAAGTCTGTCCTTCACAACATAATATTGTGTTTAAGCTACTTGAGTAATGACACACTTGTGTAATTATGGGAAAGGTCAACGCTTGTTTTCCAGCTAAATATTTGTACTACAGAGAAAAGGTACAGCAGATTGCTTTGCTGCTTTTCAGAATATTCTAGCAACTTCTATTCAGATTAAAATGTATCTTGGTATACTCAAAAATAGTATATGAACTCTAAAGTCTACATGCCGTAATCTAAAAACTATATATTCCAAAACTGCCTTATTAACTTTGCTCCAGCAACTGCATTTTTAATCTTCTGCTTTTCAACTCTGACTATCAGACTCTTGGAAAGGGATTATGCAGATCTGCTTTTCCAATTTCAAAAACTACTTCAATACATGCATTTCAAACTCCCAAGTATGGAAAACAGAATAAAATCCGACCAATTTAACTCAATTTAAAATGAAGTACAATTGGGCAAGATTTTGCCTGCATGTCAGAAATCTCTCCTCATTCAGGAGAACTGGTATTTATTTAGGGAAGGACTGGTGGTGAGTGGTTGAAAAACAAGTGCCTCACAGCAAAGGCCAGTGGCCTGGGAGCAGTGTCCCCTGCCTGCCTGCAGGCACTGCTGCTAACACAGCAGCCAGGGCAGAGCCTCAGGCAGTGACACTGACAGCCACCCCCAGAGCCCACCAGCTGACAAACACAGTGCATGGGAACAGGGGCGTTCTCAGGGCTCCAGCAAGAATTAAAAGAACAGAGGCACGCCTCAAAATACACCTTTATTTATATATTTGCCGCCCTCAGGTGATGAGGGAGGCTACAATTAACATTTCAGGTTAAACAAGACAACTGCTACTAACAGCAGACAGAAGTCAGTTAACAGGTTGGTGGGTTATTTAATGAGAATTTCAACACAAGCAGTTGTGCTGTAGCCAATATCAACAGCTTTAATGTGATGGAAGGCTGAGAGATCTGCAGATATTTAAAACAACATGACCACCACATTCATTTTGTAATTACAACTACAGAATAAAATTACTATTGAATGATAGCACAATGAACTAAACTAAACTAAGCTCAGACTTGTATGGATGAAAGTATTCCACATATTTCTTTTTATTAAAAAAATGAATGCTACATTTTTTTCAAAATGTACATGTTTATTCTGCTGTGGTGAATGTCACCATCAACCTCAGCAGAAAAGAAATCAGTTTACTTCCCAAAGCTCCTGTTCTCCAAAAGGTAGGGTTATTGATTTATAACACAAATCTTGTACAATACTTCCATTCCAGTAAACTCTGTGTATAAAGACAAGCCAGCCTGGCTCTAAGACTTGGTAAGGAAATGTCAGGACACACCCAGGGTTACACATAATGCTACAAATTAAAATAAACCCCGGGGGAACTGGGACTGCTCCTCACCTTCCAGCAATGAACGTGTGAGCAGGCACACTGACTGGGATAAAAGCAGAGTTGTAGGAGCACTGAAAACTGTTTAACACCATGAGACAGTACCACAGCTTCTCCTTGGGCTGTGTAGGAGCTTGTTCAGAAGTGGTCCAACTGTGAAACACCACTGGCTAATAATCAAGAACTGGCTGATTTAGGAAGGGAGGAGAGGAAGGTTGCATTTCTTTCATTTTGGTATTTCAGGCTAATTTGAAATACTTTGAACAGTGTTTGTAAAACCAGAAAACTTAGCTAATTTGTACATATTTGTAGTAATTTAAAAAAGAATCACACTGTTATCCTGCCAAAAATCAGTTGTAATTCTTAAGAGACATTAGTTGGGAAAACTGAGTGAGTCCCAAAAAGACAACCGTGGCTTTTTCCTTTGAACATGCTCATGCAAACCTGACACACACACAGAGCTGTACTTACAAGGGATCTCACAGTGATGAGTGAGGTTTTTCAGTGTTGATTAGATCTATAGTAAAACAGAAAAAAAAGAACAGATTAGAATTTGGGATGTTTTCTGCCTTGCAGAAAGGAGAAATCTTTAGAACTTCCACCCTACTGCTCCTAAGAAGCACAGGCTATGAATTCAGCCCGAGGTGCAACACAACCCATACAAGGGAGAGCAATTACAACACTGGAAAAGATGAAGCTTCCAAACTACATTGGACAGACAAGACACAAAGCTGCCAAAAAGAAGCTTAAGTTTTATGCCACACTACTTCCTCTCTTTCCTATTTAAACATGTTCTGGATAAATTATGAATGGAAGCTTAATGCAATTTAATTGCCAATGAAACCCAGAAAGACAAGGAAGAGACTTTCATATTGCATATGGTCCATTCTTCTGACTCAAGGCAGAACAAGAAGCCCTTTGTCACCCTTGATAGATGAGTATCAGTAGCAACACGAGCTCAGGACTGCCCACGGCACACATTGCCCAAGAGAACGTGAAGTGGATTCGGGGTATGAGGTAAGAGAAGAGTTTCCAGAACAAAAGCATGTTTACAGAAGCAGTGAGGCCTCATTGGTCCCATGACCAGGGCAGTAAAAGATAGGCTGTGTGTAACTGCAGAGATAAGGCTTCAAGAAGTCTACTGCAGAAAGCTTTAGCTGATGTTACATCAGTTATATTTTAAAAGCCTTCCCCATAAGTCTAAGATTTTTATCAGTTTGTACAGACCAAAATGGAGTTAAACATACCTTGCAAAATTCTCCTACAAAGATTTTCTCTTGAAATATAAAGAAGAATGTTTTCAGTTACTGGCATGGGGCTGTGTAAGCTTTTGATCCATTGGAGGATCATCCTAAACATCCTAAATAAATATTTATAATCTCTTAAATATACTGCATATAACAGACTGACATACTCAACATGCAGAGGTACTTCCACACCGATTGTATTCAGTTAGAAGCCAAACTCAGCTATTCAAATTACACCTTATGTCTTCCATCTCCTACTTAATTAGACTTTAAGAGAAAGGATGAGATGCATCAATGCAGCATCAACACACTTCAGGGTAAGACAACTACATATTACTAAAGTATAAGTTATGTTCTTCATAAATTTCCTCATTCCTTACAAATAAAATTTAGCACTCATGAAAAATTTCACAATAGCAAGATAAAACCGTTACTTAGCACTGGAATATTTAGAATATGTAATATTTTTTGTTGGTTTACAAAGCTTATTCTTTCTCTTGACTGTTGAACAGAACTAGTCTCTTTAGATGCTTATCAGGCTGTTTTGGAAACAGCAGAGCTTCCAGTTCTTGGTGCAGGAAATGCATGTTCCCAGAAAGGGCAGCATGTGTCAGGAGTGATTACAAGAATAAAACCAACAGAAATAGATGTTCTTGCTCTCCTGGATAGCTGGACATCAGCATTTCCAAAGGGTTTTCCTCAGGTGAAGCAGCTTCTTTCTGTTTTGAAGTGGTCTGGAGTTGATTTAACATTTGCAGTGACATGTTACAGTGTTCATGCTGGAAACCTCACTCATGAGCTAATGTTGCAGTTATGGCTTTTATATGCTGGGTGTTTACAAAAATGCTTTAGTCCAAGCTTACTCCTGACTGACACTGTACTTTATGAGCTGCCAGAGGTGGAAGAGATGTTATCTAAGTATAATCTGACTTTTATATCCTTAATTAAGAGTTTCAGACAGATAACAGGCAACACTCTACTCCTGTCCTGCAGCCAGGGTCACAGAACAGTCTGAAATCAAAACACATGTTCTAGAACAGAAGAGACATTCCTCTCTTCCTATTTTAACTCTAATCTAAGAAACAATTAGCAATTTTATTTTTTAATGTAGAAAAAAACCCTTTTAAATAATCACTAAAGTTTATGGGACCAAGTAAGAGCAGAAGTGTGTATGGGGAACAGAGAGAGGGTTCATGCCTCTGGAAGTGACTATTCTCAGAGGAGGAAATGCCCTCATCTTCTCTGCATTTGACTTACTCAGAATTTACACACACTAGTAGAATTTTTAAGTGAAATTAAAAATCTAACAAAAGACCTGTAGCTAGAAATTTTATCCTATGCAGTTTAATAAGGCCGCAGATTATTATCTTCACTAGGAAAGGCTTTAATTAGCCCAAGCCCAAAACACTCTAAAGGCTTAACAGTGAAAGTATATCAACAGTGCTGCTTATAATCCTTCATCTGGTGTTAGAAAACTTGCCAGGGATCCCATTTACTATGGAATAACATGATTAGAAGAAAACACAACTTCATCTTCTGTCTGCTTCAACATAGTGTTAGGAAAGTCATCTACTAAGAAAGATGACATTAAAAAGGAAAAGAGTTGTGTTCTAGTTTGTGAGGAAAACTGGAATCAGCAAAACAGATTGTTTTTAGTTTAAAAGCAACACCAGAGGAAGTCTGGTTCCTCTGCACCAGAGCTCTTGGAGCTCTTGCCAACTTCAAATGGAGACACAATTCTGACTTTCATGTAAGTGCTCAGGGCTCACTTCTGTCAGGAAGTTCTGAAATCTTACAAATCCAGTATGAGTAACATCCATTTCTGGAATTTCTCTATCATCCAGGCAGATCTAAACATTTTGGAAACCACAGTGAGCATTCAGGATATTTAACTGGAAAAGTGGGTTTACATAGTAAAAAAATAATTTTGAGTTGACCTAAGTATGTGGGTGTTCCATTAGTCAGTTTTTGGAAGGAAACTTATTTGGTATTTAGTCATCCTGAATTTGTTCCAGTACAGGACAGAACAGGGCTGGGATTTCAAAAAGAGATGACACAAAGACTGAGAAATACACATAGCAAGGAAGGTGCAGCACAGTAAACAAATGAGTGCCTACTATCAGGCTCTCTACAATTTTTGATTTTCCAGATTTATACCTAACACACACAAGAATGAGAGAACATTTCCACAGCTGAGAAGACTGTGATGAAATAGCAGTAAGAGAAGAATCTGGTGGCTAATTACAACTTAGCTGAGGTTAGAAAGATTGAAAGAAAAGAAACTGAAGGAAATGACTCAGTTTTTACATCATGTCGGTGTTTTTATAAAAACAAACTCCAGAACTAATAATGCAAGTTAATCATGGTAGGAAAAAAGTTCATGAGGTCTCATTTTTCTTTCTTTGTCACAGGCAAATTTCTCCATGTTTTCCTCTTGCACATTTTGGTGTATCACAAAGGGCAGTGAAAATCCAGAGAAAGCCTAACCAAGCCTAGCCAATTTTCAGAAGTACTTCTGTGCTCTGGCAATGCAGGAGAAGCTCAAAGGCTGAGAGTTTGAGAGCTCTCACTGTGCCTGTACAGTGTAAATACTGCTCCCTCTGTCCCAACAAACAGGGACAGGGGAAATCAGTTGTAGTGGCTCATGATCCAAGTTTAAATATGTACATTCCACTTGAAATAGCAAAATCACAAGTACTATTAGGAAACTGTGTTTCTCTTACTGCTGCTTAACATAGTATTTCACTCAGCTAATGGCCAAGATTTATTTTTGGTTTCAAGAAAAATATTATTGTTGTCCTTTATGTTCGCTGCTTCTGCTTGCTACCTCAGAATATATATGAACTTGAAGTCAGTCAGAAAAAAAAAAAAAAAAATCAATGTGTAAGTGTCAAACATCTATTTCTGCAACCAGTACTGTAGTGGAAGCCAGCCCAGCCACGCTGACCCAGTAGTTCTCAATTATCTGAGAGCCGGGTGTGAAACTCTCTCCTAATTTGTAACGAGTGCAAGCAAATATTTGGTGAAAGGGCAAGAGCTGTTTGCATGCCCCAAAGGCAGAAAACGTTAAATGCCAACTGAAACCAGACTACACTGAATGGGAAAAGCACTTCCTCTGACCCTCGTGCTCCTTTGTGTGTCTCATTGTGCCCAGAACCTGCCCCGTGGGTACCTGAGGCTCTCCCCGGGCTGTGCCCTGCTCACAGCCCGGGCTGCACAGGCTCCCAAGTACCAGAAGCACAGAATGCACCTCAGAGCTCAGTTTGTTCCATCCCCTGCCCTTGAACAGCTGCAGGGATGGGGCACCCACAGCCTGGTCAGTGCTGGGGGCCAGCACAGCCACAGAGCTTCCCAAAGGAAATTTGTCCAGATCCTGACAGTCCCAAAGACAAAAACGTGTGTGTGACTATTTGCAGCAAAGCACGTAGCTGTGATGGCATGACTTTTATTTGTTTAGCTAACTGGATAATCCTGAATATGAATAAAGCAGCAGTCACAGTAGCAACTGCAGAAGAGCAACTGTGCAGCACCAGACTAAACAGACAGTAAAGTGGTCTCAGACAAACTCTGAAGGAAGTTTCAAGAGGAAGCTGACACTGTTGACCATTCTTTCAACTTATTTTTAGGACCTTTTTGTTCTGAAAAAGGGACTGAAAATCCTTAGCATGACACAGTGTATCACAACAACAGTTCATGGTTAGTAATCAAAAACAATTAGTAATTTTGTTTATTAACAAATGCAACAATACTCAAAAAGCCAACATTGTCAGAAAATGTTTTTAATTCAACTTAAAAATACAATCCCCACTTCAGGTCTAAGAGGTAATATGTAACAAATTTCTCAAACTGCTCTGTCGGAGGAACACCAATGAATCAACTTAGAGAAACAGACAACAGAAACCTAATCCACCATTGCCTTTCAGGGAATAATACATCCTCCCTTTACCTTTTCATCCCATGTCGGGACACAGACCATGACCCAGAAAGGTGGGAAAACAGCTGGTGTGGGAATATGATCAGGACAGAGTCTTAGAACAGTCAGAAATAAGTGATGTGATCATCATTCATCACACCACCTTTGGGCATGCAAATAACCTGAACTGATCCAAGGCTGGAATGAGGCTTTTTCCTTCAGTTATGTCAGACAGAAACTGCCAGGTGTTTATTATCTCTCCTCCTAGTCGAGTTTATGGAGCCATAAAACAACAGCCATAGGTGCTGTTATTGAAAGACACGCAAGGAAAACAGTCCTGAAAGTCCAGCCAGATGGAGAACTGGCAATCCCAGAATGGCAAAACAGCACACTCACACAAGGAGGATGCTCTGCATAGTTTTCTAAGGCATAACCTTGCCCTGAGCCCTATTCCAGCCCCCACGTCCTCACCCTGCTTTTTACTTAAGCACAGCAAGCTTAGTTTCACTTTCTAGTTGTTCCTCTTGCCTGTGGCAATGCATTTCATAAGCACTTTTGACCAAGTTGTTCAAACAGAAGAGCTCATAAAAATGCAGAAGTATTTGCCTGCTTATGACATAAACAGATAATCCATTGTCATAATGATAATTAAATGCATCTATAAAACAAAGGCATAAAAGCAAGGCTATCAAGTTCAGTATTCATTTACCCTGTGTAAATACACAGTATGAATCAACAGTACGTAATTTGCCTTCATGAAAGTAACGTGCAGAATGACAAACTAATGGGCTACTATGAGCAGATAGAAACTACTCCATCCTTCCTACTTCTACATCTGGTGCAAAAAGACCACAGACCCCACAAACCAAGATCTCTTCCTTCTTTTTAATTTTTCTTTATGTTTTTGTATCACTTTGCTCTTAGCTGACATTACAACTAACTGCTTACTCTTCTACATAACATTCAAAGCTATAGCAAATACTGTAAAACTAGACTTTACCTACACAGTATTCTTTTAGTACGTGCATTTTTATTGTGTAAGAAAACCCAAACAAAAAGTGCCATACTAGGAAAAGAGGTTCGAGAGGTTAGTACTCAAAGCAATTTTTAGGATCCAACACATCAGCAAATTATTTTGCTGAATTGACATAAACATGACCCCAGTGTAAGGGGGACTCCAGCCGAGAAGTGAGCAGTGCCACACGGGGGGTGGTTCCCTGAGTGTTCAAGGGGTGCTCGTGGCAGGTAAGTGGCTGCAGCTGTGGCTGCCCTGGCTGCTCCTCTGCAGCACTCCTGGAGCTGCAGGGCAGCCACAGAGGAAGTGGTCACCTTGGTTTAGTTCTGCTGGAACACACTGCTGAGCTTTGCAAGACCTTGAGAGAGACCTGAAAGCAGAGCTGCTGTGGAATGAAGTGGCCTCTACCTGTTTGTTGCTGCCCCAGCCTGTCCCCTCCTTTTGCCAGAGTGAGACTGCAGCCTTTGCAAGCTTAGTGTATCCAGGGAAGTGTACTGGGGGGGAAAAAAAAGCAACCAGAAGCTGGACCATGATATATAACCTACTTTTATCTTTATTGAAAGCCAAGCCCAACCCCCTCATACTTAGCCACTTTTAAGAATTTTATTGCAGATTAATTTTATACACTCCAAAATACTTTAACAGGCATAGTTTTTTATTTGTGGGAGCTCAGGAGTTAGTAATCTGCCTAATCCAAAGTGACTGTGTGGTAGCTGGCTGCCAAGTTGTCAGCTTAAGCTATGAGACTAATGCCCTCATTCATAAATTTTTGGGATTTTGCTGTGAGCCATTCAGTGTGCTGTGATATGCTGTGTCCAGCTCCTCAGACTGGACTGGCATATTTGAAATAGTGACATTTCATAGGCTGCTCAACTCCTCTAGCCACCCAGACAAATGGGAGAGTGACTCACTGTGTATTCTACTTATCATGTGCTTTAGATAAACTGAATTTAATAAGATCTTTTCCAGAACTATTGCATGCATGACTGTTGGGGAATAAACAACAAAGTACCCAATGGATCATTTAGACAAGGTGAAGTGTTTCAATAAATCTGAACAGTTACATCAATTCACCTTTTTTTTAGGCAGATACTTGCAGCCTCTTACCTGCAAGGACAACACAGGCTCCTTGTGTTCTTACCAGCTTCCTTCAACAGGACAGTGGTGGCAGTGCACATTTAATTATGCAAAGACTCATTCTGCTGTATGTGCTCCCTGCTATAAATATGTGCAATAAAATGGTGAACAGGGTGAAGTTAGAGCAAACACTTTGTAGTACCTGCCTAACCTGACAGTAGTGAGTGCTCTTTGTATTTTACTGCATGTGAGGATCTGACAGTAATCATTATTTACAATCTGCTGCTTCTCTAAATACATCCTTCTCAGTGCACTTTTTGGTTCAAGTTGTACAGTGGCTCCTAGTGCACAGAAACAGACCTAATAAATAGATTACTGTTTTGTAAATTAGAACACCTCCAAGTGAGACTTGTAACCAGATAAGCAATCAGTATGTGAACACAAAAATGTATTTATTTTGAGAGAGTTCTTATTTTAGCAAACACTGTGGTATATACACGTTGGCCAAGTTCATACTACAACAAAGGAAGGGGGTAGGGTAAATGTGTCATTTATTATAAGTTTAAATCATCTTAAAACAAGCATTTCTGTAACTGTCTCTGTATTGGCTCACTTACAGTCTTATTTTCTGTAGTAAGGGGAGTTAGAGCAGAACACCACTTCAGTGTTATTAAAATGATTATTTAAACATCTCTTAATTAGTGCAAGCTGAAGGAGAACAAGTACTGGGATGCAATGTGCTATTTTAAATCTGTCCTTGCAATGTTAACTCGTTTCTAATTTCACAGCCTTTCAAGCATACCTTGGTTATTTTTTCAATTGGTAGATATATTAATATTCTAACTGCCATTATGCACCTATGCTATAAAACATCAGGGTTTGGAAATAAGGGCATTTTCTCTGTACACTAACAAAAGTGATGAGCAAAAATCATGCAGAGAGCTGCAGCTTCATTACAGCTTCAAGTAAAATAGATATGCATACAGATCTTTTGCTCTGAGTTTTGACATTTAACAGCTTCCATTGCCAGACCAATGACTTTATAATAAGAACTTTAAAAGAAATATAAACCTCTTAACCTAAAAGGAAGTGACAAGTATGCTTTTAAAAAAAGATGCTCTGCTGATGAAGCAGTAATGCTCTATAGGGGATCAATAGTCACATCAACATTCATTGAAGGAAATCCTAGTACATTAGTTTTTGTCCTTGCTGAACAACAGTGGTATTCAAGTATTACAGATTTAAGAGCCGCGGATTTAAGGTGATAATTAAGGATCCACCTTGGATCACTTTAAATCCGAGACTCTTAATTCTGTGATAATTGGTGGATCACTTTATCTCTACCTTGGAGATAAAGATATCTCACCTTGAAGCCCGATGAACTCCCAGATGTACAACAGCCCTTGATTTAGTATTAACTGTACTATAAAGCCCATGCAAAAATTTGGTTTTTTAAAAATAATTTCTCAATATCTAGGATTCCTTAAAACCACTTCAGTGAGGTGAAAAGTACCCTTTGATTTCAGGGGCATGTCCAAGTGCTTAGTTCTATCTGAAGCAAAAAAAAAGAAAAACAATTCCTCACATCCTTCACATTACACAGCTGTTACTCCAAATGTAAAGCAAATAAACTGCACACTGACTTTTTGAGACAGCAGCATTTGCTCTGACCTCACATCCATCCTAAGCAACTCATGCACTCCAACTTTAAAAATCACCCATTATACAAACTGACAATGTGGCAACACGTTGGCTGAAGGAAAACACTTCCCACTCCTCCCAGTCCCATCCCCACAGCCATCTTTCTTTGCTTGTTCTGTTCCTCCATTTCCCAACGCTGCCTGTGCTATTTAGTCCCTTACTAAAAAATTGTTCAATGTGCCTTTGAGTGTTCTGCTATATTTGGGATGCTGTTAAATAACTCCGCAGACAATTGCACCATCAGGCCTCGCACTCCCACACTGCCTGTAAGGAAGCTCTGCAGGCTCAAGGCCTCATCCAGCCTGGCTTTGGACATTGCCAGGGTTGGGGCATCCACAGCCCCCCTGGGCAACCTGGGCCAGGCTCTCACCATCCTCACAGTAACAAAGAAGTTGGTGCCAGCCCCAGGTCAGTCCTGACTCAGAAGCACAGGTCAGCAGCACCTCAGTAACCTGCAGAGGAGACAGGCTCTCTATCCAGGGCAACAGCGGGAGGAATTTCCACCCCCACCATTCATTCCTAACCTCTGTCTCACACTTGGTCAGGTAAATAANGCATTTCTGTAACTGTCTCTGTATTGGCTCACTTACAGTCTTATTTTCTGTAGTAAGGGGAGTTAGAGCAGAACACCACTTCAGTGTTATTAAAATGATTATTTAAACATCTCTTAATTAGTGCAAGCTGAAGGAGAACAAGTACTGGGATGCAATGTGCTATTTTAAATCTGTCCTTGCAATGTTAACTCGTTTCTAATTTCACAGCCTTTCAAGCATACCTTGGTTATTTTTTCAATTGGTAGATATATTAATATTCTAACTGCCATTATGCACCTATGCTATAAAACATCAGGGTTTGGAAATAAGGGCATTTTCTCTGTACACTAACAAAAGTGATGAGCAAAAATCATGCAGAGAGCTGCAGCTTCATTACAGCTTCAAGTAAAATAGATATGCATAAAGATCTTTTGCTCTGAGTTTTATCATTTAACAGCTTCCATTGCCAGACCAATGGTTTTATAATAAGAACTTTAAAAGAAATATAAACCTCTTAACCTAAAAGGAAAGTGACAAGTATGCTTTTAAAAAAAGATGCTCTGCTGATGAAGCAGTAATGCTCTATAGGGGATCAATAGTCACATCAACATTCATTGAAGGAAATCCTAGTACATTAGTTTTTGTCCTTGCTGAACAACAGTGGTATTCAAGTATTACAGATTTAAGAGCCTCGGATTTAAGGTGATAATTAAGGATCCACCTTGGATCACTTTAAATCCGAGACTCTTAATTCTGTGATAATTGGTGGATCACTTTATCTCTACCTTGGAGATAAAGATATCTCACCTTG
The DNA here is from genome assembly GCA_013397195.1 of Hylia prasina. NCBI lineage: Eukaryota > Metazoa > Chordata > Aves > Passeriformes > Sylviidae > Hylia > Hylia prasina. The sequence goes on along the minus strand of VYXD01012323.1, from coordinate 672,277 downwards.
AAGCCCGATGAACTCCCAGATGTACAATAGCCCTTGATTTAGTATTAACTGTACTATAAAGCCCATGCAAAAATTTGGTTTTTTAAAAATAATTTCTCAATATCTAGGATTCCTTAAAACCACTTCAGTGAGGTGAAAAGTACCCTTTGATTTCAGGGGCATGTCCAAGTGCTTAGTTCTATCTGAAGCAAAAAAAAGAAAAACAATTCCTCACATCCTTCACATTACACAGCTGTTACTCCAAATGTAAAGCAAATAAACTGCACACTGACTTTCTGAGACAGCAGCATTTGCTCTGACCTCACATCCATCCTAAGCAACTCATGCACTCCAACTTTAAAAATCACCCATTATACAAACTGACAGTGTGGCAACACGTTGGCTGAAGGAAAACACTTCCCACTCCTCCCAGTCCCATCCCCACAGCCATCTTTCTTTGCTTGTTCTGTTCCTCCATTTCCCAACGCTGCCTGTGCTATTTAGTCCCTTACTAAAAAATTGTTCAATGTGCCTTTGAGTGTTCTGCTATATTTGGGATGCTGTTAAATAACTCTGCAGACAATTGCACCATCGGGCCTCGCACTCCCACACTGCCTGTAAGGAAGCTCTGCAGGCTCAAGGCCTCATCCAGCCTGGCTTTGGACATTGCCAGGGTTGGGGCATCCACAGCCCCCCTGGGCAACCTGGGCCAGGCTCTCACCATCCTCACAGTAACAAAGAAGTTGGTGCCAGCCCCAGGTCAGTCCTGACTCAGAAGCACAGGTCAGCAGCACCTCAGTAACCTGCAGAGGAGACAGGCTCCCTATCCAGGGCAACAGCGGGAGGAATTTCCACCCCCACCATTCATTCCTAACCTCTGTCTCACACTTGGTCAGGTAAATAATGTTGTGAACACCTGGCACACAATCCAAGCTGTATCTTGATTATAGGTGCACTTCATAAGCAGTGCTAGGTAGGAACTGATAGCCTGGTAAGGAGTGGGGCAGGGAAAGCAGAGCTGCTGGAGTTTATTTACGTTCTGCCCAACCATTTCTGCTGATCCCAATGCAGATGACACTAGGTACTCTCTGCAGAGAAGGAAACTGAAACCACAGCTCCTAGGCGATGCTGGCCACCGGCCAGATCTTTTCCCAAACAGTGTCTTTTAGTTCGTGTCCATATCAAACAAGCGAAACCAACTTGCAGCTCCAGCATGCCCAGGGTTAAGGCGAGGCCCTCCCCACACGGAGACCACAGAGCAGACTGAGAAAGGGCCTTGGTGCTGTCAGGCCCCACAGCTCACAGGAGAAACCTGTCACACCAGTGCAGAGTGTGCCTTACCTTCAGTGCAACACAGTCAGTGAGGGGCGACAGAAGGAACAACCAGTGCTGCACTCAGCCTTTGTCTGCATGTGCCTACCTACAGAGTTCAACATTCTGAAGGAACAGCCAGCTTCTAGGAGTGTCAGCAATCCTAATGTCCCTCCCCAAACCAAAAACCATCGAAACAACAGCAAAGTAGTAACAATCTCTATCCGCTGTAAACATAGCTCTACCAGCAGAGGAGAAAAGCTTTCTTAAGCCTTCCCTTCCATGCAGCTAGCCTAATGTAAATGGAAATGTGAAGGGCAGCAATCCCAGCTACAGGGAGGAGAGGAGGAGACTTTGGAACAAAGATGAACACCAAAGCAGTCACTCTGCAGCTGCTCCATAAGGTAGTAAGATTAAACAGTGTGCACAGCTTTTGAGATGGGCCTTCCACAAAAAAAGGAAAAGGTTAAAGATGTTGCACCATCTAAACAACAATCTGATCTATGAACAAACAGAACAGAAATGTAAATTCTGTTTCTCAGGAAATTGCTTTCCTCCTTCCACTCAACTTCCTTCTCTCCTGAGAAAACAAATGTCCTGAAGCATAGTGACCACATGCTTATTTGAGGATACAATGAAATTTCCCTTAACCATTAACTCCAACTTTTTTAGTTTAAGCAATGCCTTACTCAGAAGGGTTTAATTATAAAAGAGTACTCATTCATTTGTCATGTTAACTACTTAACTCTATTAATCATTAACTTCAATATATTTTGAATGTTTACTTGGCTCAGGCTACTATTTGGTATTTAATTTGAGTACAGTGTAATAGGCTGCACCTATTTTAGTAGACATAAATCATGACATGACCTGGCATAGATCTGTATGCCTTAGTAGTTTGTTGGGAAGTGGTTTCTCTAGTTTTGTAAAAGGGCTGAAGCATCACCCTTGCATTAGGAGAAGGTGTTATCTGCTGTTATCTGTGTCTCTGCTGACTTATTATGCTGAAAGTTTATAGCTGCTGCTGTTGGATTATTCAGTGAGCAGCACCATCACTGGCAGTGCATGTTCCAGGGGGCATTAAAGGTAACACATGAGCTAAGTGTGCATGAGATGCAAACATCTAAATAATAAACCGCCCACCATAGCAGGGTTTGGGGGGAAATTGTCTGTTTCAAGTTTATACAGTTCTGTAATTTAAGACAACAATGAAGGGAGAATTGGTAAATACAAAGAAATGATAGCTATGTTAAAAATGCTTTAAATAGTTTCCAAACTAACTTTTCTGTGGAAATATTTAAGGCTTCTGTAGAACTGGATTAAAATACAAACTTTGTATCCATGCACAAAGAGCAGAAGAAATAAAACATGAAACCAAACATCCTGTCAGAGACTGCAGAACTTTGCTACCTGTCTTTTAATTGGGTGAAAAGACTGGAGACATGGAAATCTTAAAGATATCTTAGGGAAAAAGAAAATCCATGTCTTTAACCATTGCAGTCAGTCTGAGATGACAAATTCGAAAGATTCAAAAAGCAGAACTTAAAGAAAAAACATCACATGTTTCTAAGGTCTATCTGCAGCTTTATTTGCTCATTTTTGCACTTGAAATTGGCAAGGCTACAACTGCAAATTTGTCTATAATAGTAAATGACAACACACATCATATTCTTATTTTTATATGCAACTATCCAAGATGCAAAGAGTAACCAAGCAAGAACCAACATTATCCTTACCCTAACAATCATCTTTTACTACGATCAGGGACTTCAACTGTCCATTTGCTTTCTATAGAACATTCCTTGACACCAAAGCTCTCTGCAACCTCCATCTATATTTATTGAACATCCTCAATGAAATATTTTCTACTATCACTCCTTTTTTTTCCTAACATAAATGTTTCACATTTAATTTTTTTTCCCCCAAATGTTATATGCTATAAAGGTATATGCTACAATTATTTCATTAAGGGACCGGGCAAACACATCGGGAGAGGTCTGTGCAGCCAGGGCAGGAGAGCTAGGCAGTGTACATGTACTTGCTTTTCAAATAAGCTTCAGAAATCCTCAAAGAGAATGTTCTAGAACACCAAAAAGCAAAATCTATCACAGAGGAACACGACAACAGAAATATTCAGCCCGTTTCTTGCTTTCCTTTAACAGGTGCTTTTGTGACGTGGAGCGGGGAAGCATGCGCTGAGCAGCGCATCACCTCTCCTGATCAGCATCAGCCCATCTCCCGAGCCCAGCCTCCTCCCCTGCACGCGGGCGGGGGGCTCCAAGGGCCGGGGGCTCCGGGGGAGGCCAGAGCCCCGCCGAAGCACGGGGCAGGGCCCCGGGCAGGCCGGATGAGCTCCCGCCGGGCGCGGAGCGGGGAAGCGGCGGGTCCGGCTGCCGGGGGGAGGACCGCGCTCGGCCCCGCGGGCTGCGGGCGGAGCGGGGAACGGCGAGAGGCGCCG
>VYXD01012323.1:658397-668426 GCA_013397195.1 Hylia prasina | reverse complement strand
CCCGCCGCGCACAGCCTGCCCTCACCGTGCCCAGCCCCGGCGCTGCCGGCGGAGATCGCAGCGCTACCGGCGGCGGTACCGGCTGCTAAAATGGCTGAGGGCGCGGGGGAGGAGCGAGCCCCGCGCCGCCGCCGCCAGGGCCGCCCGATCCTCCCCGCCTGCCTCCGCCGCCGTGACGCGCGGGGAGGGGGCGGGAGCGGACCCGAGCCCCGGCCCGGTCAGTGCTGCCGCCGCGGCCCGAGGTAACCCCGGGCTCCTCAGGCTCCTGAGGGGGTGACATGGGACCCCATGGGACCCCGGGCTTCGGGCGGGGCTCGGTTAGCGCGGCCCTTGTGCGGAGCTTGTTGCGGTTCCGCCGAGGCTCGCAAGCAGGCCGCGGGCGGGCCGAACGGCGGGCACGCGGCAAAGGCGCTCCGGGAACCCAGCCCGAGCCCCGGGCACGGCCCCCCGGGCAGGCTCCGGCTGGAAGCAGCGAGGCCGCCAGTCCGGATCTTACAGGCTGGAACGGACGGCTCAGAGGTTTGTAACCCAGTTTTGCCTCCTGACAATGTGGAGACCACCAGGCGCGGTCGGAGGCCCCTTTGGTCTTTTTTTCAGAAGACAAGAAACGGGTTTCAGCAGCAGTGCTGACGAGAGCGCTGGGATTACTCACAGTGCGGTTCAAAAAGCCAGAGGCTACAAATATCCCCATGATTCATGCGAGAGTTCGCCAGATGGTTTTAGCTGTTTCGGAGTCTGAGGCTTGTTCAGAAGAAAACTGGCACAAAATAAATTGCTTCTGAACAATGCCACTTCTTAACAGCCTGTAAGGGAAGAGGAAACATTCCTGCTCCATCTATGCGAGCAGAGTCCAGCAGGATCCTCCCCCGCCCCATATGGAGTGGGACAGAGTGTGAAAAAACAAAATTGGCATACATTACATAGCCTTTGCTATGTTTGGTAACGAGTTTCCTTCCATAAAAGACAACACCTTGCAGGGGGCTAAAATGTTCTGGCAACAACTGCACACATAATGAGGAGGTTATATTTAATAATTCTCAGAGAAGCAAAAAGCACATCACTTCCTTGGATAGAGCTGAATCACTGTGTGGGTTTTGCTCTATTTGGACTATATGACACTTGGGGCAGTTGTTATACTCTACTTTGCTCTAATTTGTTTCAAACCATTGCTTTTCTTAATGTCACATCATCACTAATAAGGGAACCTGGATTTCACAAGATGCCCAAAGGCATATCTGTTTCATGCAGATTACTTTTTTGATCTAACCTCCCTAAATACTTAGGAAATGTTAGGCAAACCAACTTGCCACAATTTTTTTTTTTCCAGCTAGAACACTGACACAGCCTCTTTTGTAAATCTTTGTCATAAACAGTGAATAGGCAAGAAAATCTACTTGCAATTTATTCCAGCTATTTTGTACTAATTATAGTCTTGGATTTTGAATTAAATGAGTGTAGATTTACCTTGATGTATCCTGCTGGTGGGTAGGGAAGCATGTCTTGTGCCTAAGCCAGCCAAAGCACTGGAATGGCCACAGTGGAGCAGAGCAATGCTCGAGGTAGAACACGATGCTGTCCTCAACAGAGCTTGGCCATCTCTTGGGAAGATGAGGGCTCCTGCACCTTCCAGACCTTCAGCTGGAAGTAGCCTGTTTATGCTCTTGATAGACAATGGAAAAGAAATCCAATTGCTTTCTTAATCCTTTAAGCTTCCACCATCTACAGCTTGATGTTGTTCCACAGTCTAACTTCATGCTGCGTGGAAATCACTTCTGTATGTCCTGTGCCTTCTGTCTGGTATTTCCATATGATGTTCCTTGACTTTTGCATTAGTTAACCATTCTCTCTTACCTCTCTCCATGCCACTCCTTGTTATACACATTTGTAACACAGCTTCCTTGCACTACTACCTTACTCATCTCTCTTCTAGGCTGACAAATCTCACATTTTCCAGGTGCGGTTTCATAGCACCTCCAACAAATCAGAGCTTCCATCTCTCTCCTGCAGACTCCATGTCCTTGCTGCCGCCTGGATTTCAGGTGCTTCAGGTTGTGCACTTCTGCTCAGTTGAACTCCTCCCTCTTTTCTCCCTTTATGCCCTGCCTGCTGGAGATCTCCCCAAGCCATGGGACCACCTCATCAGCCTCTGCTTGGCCCTGGACAGGCTGGCCCTGTGTGCCACAGCAAGAGCTCTGTGGGGAACCCAATGCCTGCAGGGTCTTTGTGCACTCATGTCCCCAGGCCAGGCCAAGGTGGTGCTGTTGGGGATGCTCAACAAAATACTTTGTTTCAGAAGGATGAACATCTAGGGCAAACTAATGGTTTCAGCAAAGTTGGAAACGAATTTTGGTTAATTACAATCAAGTTAAAAATATAACCTGTCAGGTTATCATTAGAATAATGAGTCCTAAAATTATACTTACTACAGACAGGGTGAAGAGTCAAATACACCTTGTTCTGTGGAGGCTTTAAAAAGAGCACTATGGGAAACCTTTCCTGCAGCTACAGGTATGCAAATTTTCATAGGATTTACTGATGTAGAATATGCTCTTTTGTTTGTCATAAGATGCATTTTCATTTAAACCAGTTCTTTGAAAGATGCCATTCTGTTTTGAAAGCAAAGCAGAAACAGATTTACTTGCTCTTTATAAATAAAGCTGTGGTCTACTAGTAATTCCCTGAGGATGTGTGATACTTCCAAAGACTTTTAACCAGGAATATAAGACGGGGAAGCCTATGGTCAGGAAGCTGACATTCACTACAAGATGTCTTTTCAAACGTTTAGAGGAGTCTTTAAACAAAAATTAAAATGATCTTTATATAACCAAAGTCGCAGTATCCTCCAAACGAAATCTGACTGAAAGGATTTTCCTTGTCTCTCGTGTTGCAACTCCTTTGTATCTTTCCAGTAAGAAACACTCACTGAAGATCTCTGTGGGATGTGATGAGTGTAACAGCACTTCCCAGACAGTGAACTCACTCTGTACTGACGCTGATTTTCAGCCTTATCACAGAGGTCAAAGCAAGAGAAAGGGACCTTGAGGAGAGGCTGAAGCCAAGGCCTCAAAGGTCTTTGTTTTTCACCCAGGATTCAGTGCAGGCTTGGAAGGAGTAAAGAGCTTCTCACCTCATTCCTGATATCAGCAAAACGATTGCATAGCCTTAGCATGTCTAATCTAAGTAATAAGTCAATATCTGGAGCCCTGTGGGTTGTTTATTTATATTAGAAGTGACTGATGAAATCAACTATTGCCTAAATACAGTCCTGTTTGTCCTCACAGACTGTACAGTTAGAATCAAAACAACAGAAAACAAAATTTGTACACAAACTTGGCCATTTTGGAGCAAACATTCTCCCAGAAAAGTTCCCTGAGTTTCCTCTCAGGCTGAAGTTTTAGTGTGCCCCTTTTTGCACACTGGACCTCCACATGAATTCTGCCCGTCAGGAGTAATGCACTTTTGTTCACTCCAGACCTTTTTAAACTGACTCTTGTGTTTTAAAAGAAAACAAAACCATCATAGCAGTCAGTCATGTATATTTGATGACACAAAGGCTTACTGGTATCTCCAAGCAAGTGCATTCCAAGGAGGAATTTCCAGTAGGGGCAGCTGAGGGATGGCTGTGAATAGAAGGCAGCATTTTAAGAGAAGGGGCTGCTACCAAACATATGAATTGTTTTGGGTTTTGATACTTTTTGTTCAAGCTAGTTCCATTCCTCTCTTAGTCTCATACAGGAAACCAGATTTAAAAATTACCTGCAAATCTGTTTATAATAGTTGTCAAAAAATAACAAATTTCTATATTTTGATATGAAAAATAAAACCTTTATTGCATCTCCAACCATAATACTGGACCTTTGGGAGAAGGAGCAGGAGGAAGGTAGAGACAAAGTCTGATAGGTTCTCTGAACAAAAATTGATCACTGCACTGTTCCCCATCAGCCCAAGACAATTACCTCCATAGCACTGTGGAACACTGGAAAAGGAACACAAATCCCAGGAGAAATGTCTTTTAAAATGTAATTTACAGGCAGTTTGCTGTACAGACCCCTTCAGCAGTTTGGGCTATTACACTGAACAGTGTAAGATAGATACATGATGATTTGGTCACCTTTTTCAGACCCACAACATTCCCCACATACACTTTTACCTCTCCCCTCCACTTAGGTCTTTATAAGCTCTTGCTTACATGAACAAAGATGCCAGAATAACAAGTTTCTACATTCCTAATAGCATTTTTTAGTCAACAAGTCAGCATTTCCTTTGCATAGTAACTTCATTGCCAAAATCTTTTGGGTCTAAGTTGGTCTTGTTTCCGTTCATAATATTTGTGGTACACAAAACATTTGTCCATGAAAAAACCAGAAATGTCATACAAAGATGGTATTTGAATTCTTACCTTAAAAATGCTTGCTGTGAGAGGAAGGATTTGACTCAGCACTCAGAGTAGTAAATTAAAAGCATTTGTAATGGAGAGTCCAGGTGAAAGTCAGTTATAATGCTGTGGTAAAGTTAACAAAACTCTGACTCTTAAATGCTTGGACTTGTAGCACTGACTTCCCTTTTGGCAGCAAAACAGAAGAGAATTCTACTTGCACAATCAGTTTCTCATATCACTGGCTGCTACCTACCTGTACACGTGGTTCCTCAGGTTTACACTTAACATCACGTATGCAAGAAATATTAATGGGATACCCTTCATTTACACAATGCTTCTAATGGCTATGCTTTTGTTTCTGTCAGTAGTTCTATTACAAGTTAATTCTTGGGATCAGTTAACTTGTTCACATGATCATATATGCAAATTGTTTGCAAAGAAATAATTGTTATTGTTGTTGTAGCTACAGAACAAGTAAATGCTTGTGAAGAGTTCTGAAATTCACAGGGGAGGGGAGTGGCTGCCTTGTGAGGTGCTCTGTGCCCCTGCTACTCTGGTGCTCAGGGTCCAACACTGCCCAAAAGCAGACACCCCCTCCCCACCCCCAGTATCTGCCATGGTATCTGGCTCCACAGGCCAGCCCAGGTATCAGTATTACACAGCTGACAGGTACCCCGATAACAGTTTCTGCTTGTTCAGGTGAATAGTATCACTTACAGACCTATTTTCTTACCAGACAATGATACTTAAGAAAGGTGATGCTAGGGAGTTTCAGCTTTAGCCTCTGCTACCTAGATAATCTAACTCCTCCATTGGTGTACAATGGAAGCATCCTCACATAAAAGACTTGTGGCAGCTTGAGAAAATGAGAAGGCAGTGCAAAAATAGGGTAACAAAAGGTTCATTATATCCACTGGACAAGCAGCCTGAGCAGCTCCATCTCTGACCAGGTTTTAGAATATTATTTTTCATTTCTTCATCCAGCTATATTATCAGGCCTAACAAGAGAATCCTTGCTTATCTCCTTATTATCAAGGATATAAACAGCAATAGGGCTGCTTTCCCTTTAAATATTATTGATCAGCACTGAAATAACACCCTTCAGGAGGAAAGTCAGGAGCATTTTATTTCCAAATATCGTCCCTTGAACTGCTCTGCCTTTGCAGTATGGCGGTAACCAATGAGTTCTTTGCTAAAAGTCACCTGCTTCCAAGAAAAGAAAGAACATCTGGTTAATAGCAGCAACCACTGCAGTTCTGGAAGGCTTTTCCTCCGAGGTGCAAACCAGGCTGAAGCCAAGCAGGGCCGGGGCTGCCACCTGCTGTGCAAGGTTCATTTCTGGTCTCTGTTACAAAAGCGAGTCATTTTGTAACAAAAGGTTAATTGGAGAATGCAGACGCCTAGCCCGATTTCCTTCATTAAAAAAATCATCTAGAGGAGAGGAATTTGACACGTGGGGAAAATCAGGTGTGGAAGCACAGGCTTGTTCAATTCATAGAAGCATAGAATGGCCAGAGTTGAAATCTCATTCTTTCCACTAGATCAGGCTGCTGCATTCTCACAGGGCAGAATTTCTACCTGGTATCTAATCTAAACCATCTCTTTTTCAGTTTAAAGCCATTCTTCCTTGTCCTGTCATTCCATGCCCTTGTCAAAACTCCCTCTGCAGCTCTCCTGGAGCCCCTTTAGGCACTGCAAGGTGCTCTAAGGCCTCCCTGGAGCCTTCTCTTCTTCAGACTGAACAGCCCCAACTCTCTCAGCCTGATTAATCGTAAATTGTTACTATTTCATTTCCTATGTGTAGAAAAGTAGCATAGCAACCCTCTGAAGGGATAAGCCAGCAGAACTTGTAGGGCTACTGAAAGCGAAGTGTGTGTGGGGTTTATTGTATTAGTTACAGAGCACTGCATGAGAATTTCAGGGGGTGACCAGCCACCAGAGGGCCCGCGGCTCCTTCCAGGCTGAAATGGTTAAACCTTCTGTAACAAAGCACTTAAACGTGACCTGTGGCCCGTGTGGGGCTCCTCCTCCTTGTGAAATGCATCGGCTTGCACAGAAAGCGTGCCAGTACACTCACTTTTCCTCAGTAACTTATTAGGAGACACTAAAGATATGCCTCACCGCGGTCCTTACCACGGGCTGCAGGGGAATCTCTGCTCCAGCACCTCCTTCTTCACCGCCCTTGGCGTCTGCAGTTGTTCCTCTCACGTGTTCTCTCTCCTTTCTTCCACTGCAGTTGCACAGGGGTTATTGTCTCCTCTGAAATCTGTTATCCCAGAGCTGCTGTCTCTGTTGGTGCTGGGCACAGCCTTGTCCAGCAGCAGGTCCAGCCTTGGCTCTGTTGGACATCAGGGGAACTTCTGGCAGCTTCACAGAACCCACCCCTGTAGCCCCCTTGACTACCAAAACCTTGTCATGCAAACTCAATACAAAGGTATAAGAGCAGCCTTTTGGTATTTTAAAGCTTCTCATTTCAGGGAACATACTCACAGAAATGTTCAAGTGTGTGACTGATATCTCTGCATGCTGATAAATGATGGGAGGCTCTAACAGAACCCAGGTTTGGCTCAGAAATCTTTGTGAAAAATGGACACTGCTTGATCGCTCAGTGTAAAGCGGAGGTATCCAACATCTCCTTCCCAAATATCACAAGACACAAAAGTACACAATAATATAACATCACAGACCTGGCCACATAATATTCCACGATAGAATGAAATGGTGCAAATTTCATACAGTTCAATTAACCAGAGATTACACCATGTTATATTCTGCTTCCCACCTTCCGTACTGTTTCTGAAACTGCTGTTATATTTGTTTTACATTATGTTAAATACAGCAGTTCCCTGACTTTGAACACCAAATATCACTGTGGTATTAATAACAAAGGCAAATTCCACACAGAAGGTTAGGGAAGACATAGTGTTCTGAATCTCTCAGGTTGAGGTTCATAAGTAGTGACAGTGTCTCATGATCTGAAATTAATTCTTTGTTTTAAACCTAAAAACTCAGCTGTAGCCAAAAGGGTTTTCAGTAATTCATCATGGATGCCAGTGTGCTCAATAAACGAGCAAAACAGAACAAAAATAGAAAGCACACATTCTTCTGCCTGCATATCTATGTAGATTTAGAGTGTACCACCTACGTATACCAGTCACAGCTTAAATCAACTCTAACAAACAATTAGAGACTGAGCAAAGTGCTGTTCAGGCTCAGCTTCCAAGAGACAGAGTTTGGATAGTTCTTTGTAAAATGCCTTTTATTATACTTAGCGATAATATGGGGCTAATACTGGACATAAAATAAAGCATATGCCTTGAAAAGTGAAAAATGGCTGAACAACACAGGACAAACACCAAAGGGAGTGTTCTAAGGCATAAATGGTTGGTGGCTGATGTGTGAAAAGAGCAGTCATCTTTTTTCTCAAGATAAATTTAAGGAGAACATCTGGAGCTGTTAAGGAGAAACTTAAATTTTCTTAGAACCCATGCTTTATAGCAGTTCCATTTTTTTCAGACTCAACAAAATTATATTTCCCCAAGCTCCAAACAACTTCAGAGATGGTGTTTACTCATTTAGCATGTGAAACTACAAAGAAATATTCCCATTTTTCAGGTGCCTCCTCCACCTGTATTGCAGATTTACTGTACTGTTTGACCTCTTAATTTCAACACAAGTGAAGTAAAATGTGCAGATAAACTGTCAACTATGATTTTCTTTATCTCAGAGCAAACTTTGCTGATTCATGATAGTTCTCTACTTTCCCCTGCTTTTACATCCACCTGTTTTTTGTGTCTATTAATACCACACCATTTTAGGTAAGGGAAAAACTAAATCTCATAGTGCAGACACGACAGAAATGTGAATCAGTTGTCATCTAGCAAGTTTCTGCTGGTGCTTTACATTATTTTCAGTCCATCAGGTTAAAAAACATGACAATGTGATACGCTTTTTAAACTTCTATTTTGAATGTTTCTAGTTGACATTTACTTACTTTTTGGTATTGTCTAGCATATGTTCTAGCTAAACTAGCTGACAGGGAGAGATATGATAAATACAACAGACTTTCTTCTTTCTCTCAAGAAAATTCCTTGAGAGGAAATGTGCAATTACACTACCACAAGCCTTTCTTTAAATTCATAAAAAATGCATGTGAGCAACTGACTCAATAGAAGGAAGTCAGAATAGCTGATGGAAGAATCTCTATGAACCTAGGCTTGTAGCAAGGAGAAAAAAAAAACAAACAACAAAACCCAGAAAAAATAAGAACAATCAAATCTACCCCGTAGTGAGTGGCTCAGTGTCTGTGCATCCCCTGAGACGTCTGAGGTGTCGTGCCTGGCAGCTGGTGGGGATGATCTCCCTGGGGCAGGGACACTCTCAGGGTGCCCCTCGAGGCTTACCCAGCATCTCATCTCTGCAGCAAGGTTGGAATGTTTGGTGTCACATCTCAACGTGCACTTCATGCCCCTGCCGTGGATCCAAGCCCAGCTACAGCTTCCCTCTGAGCAGGGCAGCCAGCAGCAGTGTTCCACTGCCAGCAGGAGATCACAGGCTGTGTCCTGTGCTCAAAACTAATCAGCCCTTGCCACAGCCTGTGAAGCTTTGCTTGTGGCCCCACTGCTTTCACAAGAGGTCCAGGGTTTGATTACTCCCTGAAAAGTGGATAAAATGAGAAGAATTTTCTTAAGGCTATAAAAGCACTTCAGGAGTTAGTGGAACTGAGTAAGTAGATGTCAAAGCCAGGTGCTGCTGCCCTTCTATGTATGTCTATATAGAAGTCACTTTGAGCCAGTATTGATATCTAACTGGTGTTTTCAAACTTATTTGTGGAACTAAGCTTTTATTTTCAATTAATCAGGCTCAACAGTTTGGCCAGTGATGGTGTTGTCCTAACGCTGTCCTGTGGAGAAGGACAGCCCTGAAATGATCAGGATGGGAAGGACGATGTGCTGTGTGCAGGTAAGGTGAAATAAAATCTTAGGGGACAGCTCTCGGGAGATATCCATGGCTCTGATTGCCTTGAGAGTATCCCCTTAACCTGCTGCTCTCTCTGGGTGTCGGCAGACCTTTGCCTTTCAGACACAGAGTTACATATTTGCGATACAATCTCTTCACAATGCTACAAACCAGGAAGCAAACCCGGACTCTGCTGCCCGGGCAGCGCATGCCAGTAAATCGTCTGAGCGCAAAGACAAGGGGGGTCTGTGCCCTGTGCCAGGCACTGGGCACACCTGGCTGTGGGCACCTGTGTGTGACACTGGGCACACCTGGCTGCAGCAGGCACCTGTGTGTGACACTGGGCACCAGTGTGTGACACTGGGCACACCTGGCTGAGGGCACCCGTGTGTGACACTGGGCACACCTGGCTGCGGGCACCTGCCCGTGTCCACACCGGAGCTGAGCTGGAGCCCCGCTTGGGTTTGTGCCTTCCTCGCCCGACCTGGCTGTATCTGCTTCAGTGGCACTTGAAAAACTCGTTTATCGAGTTAAGGTCGCTGCCGATGGGGCCGGCGAGCAGGACCGCGCTGACGGGCGCGCAGTTGTGCCCGGTCCTTGCCGTGCCCCCGGCCGGCGGCACTGAGGGGGCGAACCGCGGGCAGCTGCCGTGAGGGGGAGGAGGAGAAGGAGGAGGAGGAAGGGGCAGCCGG
>VYXD01012323.1:565098-657017 GCA_013397195.1 Hylia prasina | reverse complement strand
CCCGCCGAGGTACCGCGGGGGTGCGGGGGACGCGCGGGCGGGCTGAGGGCGATGGTGAGGGCAGGAAAGGGCGGGCGGTGGGCGGCAGAGCCGGGCGGGGAGAGGAGGGCTCCGGGATGGGGGGTCTGCAGCCGGCAGGCTCCGTGCAGCTGCGGCCTCTGCCTCCCCTCAGGCTGCTGCGTGCGGGACTCCTCCGGGCAGCCGAAGGGAAGCGAAGAAGCGCCCGTGCCCCGAGCGGAGCTGCCCGCCGCTCCCGGAGCCTGGCAAGGAAGGGCTGCGGCGGGAGAGCCCCGGCGTTCCGCGCTCCGTCAGCCCGGCAGCGTTTTGCCTTTGATTCCGGCTTGCTCCTGCCTGTCCCTGGAGGAGAGGCACCGTCCCGCCATGTCTCGCTACAGCCTGCACAACCTCCTGGACTGGATGTACGGCGGGGTGGACCCCAGCTTTGCCGGCAATGGAGGGCCGGAATGCGCCGCCTTTCTCTCCGGCCAGCAGCGCTTGCTGGAGAGTTTGGTCTTCCTCAGCGTGGGCACCGTGGAGATCCTCGTGTCCCTGTGGAAGCTCCGGCAGCAGCACGTCCGGGAGCTGGAGAATCTGCTGCAGCAGCCGCAGACTAAGCAGGAGAGCCTGGGCAAGAACGTGCTGCTGGTGCTGCTCTGCCTCGTCTTTGGGCTGGAGGTGGGGTTCAAGTTTGCCACCAGGACGGTGATTTACCTCCTGAATCCCTGCCACGTGGTCACCATGATGCAGGTAAGGCTCGTGCAAAGTCACCCGGAAGTTTGCGTTTATGATGTACTCGCAAAAAACCAGTATATATTTCCCTCCCCCCCAGTCGGTTTGTGGACCAAAAGTGCCTAGCAAAAGTACAGATGCCAAGAGTGGTATAATTGTTTTGAAACTTAGCTGTTTAGTCGGTTGAGTTGAAATCTATCAAAAAACCCAAGTCGGATGAAAAGGTGAAATTGTAGCTATAACTAATGTCCGGATCTGTGGTTGAAAGTGTAAGTAATTAAGGCTTTCTCATCACTTGCCATCACCTGACCCTTGCTCTAAGAATTGAAGGTGCTGTTTTCACTGCGAGCAGTGCTAGAATTTGCACCAAATCTAAGGAAAGCAAGATTAATGCAAAACCAGCTATGTAATTTCCGTGCAGCTTTTTCCAGCCTTCTAGGGGTGTGATTGTATTTTGTGAAGGTGTTGGAGAGACTAATTACTCATTGTGGACATAATGTTGGTTTAGCTTTCTAATTTTAGAGCCTGAATAGTAAAGAAACAGGTGTTACCTGTTTCTCATATGTGGGGTGAACAAACTGATGTGGCCTAATAAGCCTGTAATGACTTGTGGCATTGGTTGTTGATGTGTAATAATGTGCAATTTGTGTAGATTCCAAAATAATGGATACACAGACAAACAGTTACTGAACTGGGCTATCTAAAGCTTATAAACTGTGTTTGTTAATTGTCCTGTGTGTGTACTTAACTATCAGTTTCACTGAGCTTGTTAAGGAGTGTTGGAGATGTCAAAAATAATATTATTTTGCTAATTTTGTACCCTCAGCATTGAATAGCTGAGGGCAGCTTGAATAAAAAATTTNAAATAATATTATTTTGCTAATTTTTTACCCTCAGCATTGAATAGCTTAAAAAATTCAAGGTCGAGAATTAATTGAAGAATGTCAGAAAGGCTTTCATAGAAGTTGCTATGATAGCAGTGTTTGTCTGAGATCAATAACAGATGGAAATCACATCAATGCCATTCTGGGTCTCCTGTTGCAGTATGTGAGATGATCTGGGCTGAATCACATCTACCCAGTTGTTGGATTCACACCTGGAGAGCATTTCCTAAAAGGCAGGGAAATATTTTCTCTGGTTGTTCCAGTGGTTTGAGGGAGATGGGGTTTTTTTCAAGGGGGGGAACAAGCTGCTACAGCAATATTCAAGACCTTTACAGCAATTAATTTACAGTTCCAGAGATAATTAGTAGGTTATGTAAATTCCTAGGCTGTGAGGCAGTGTTCACTCAGTAATTTACAGCACAGGACACTTCCTTCCCATGAAGTGATTGTTGTGAAATCTGTCAGTCAGTACTGGGAGTGAAGGTCTGTAGAAATAATTAAAATAATACATCCACACTCCATTTCTAGGCAGTACTCAATGATAACTGGGCAATTTTTCCTGTTAATTCTCTGGGAAATAGGTGAGGATATATTAACAGTAGGATTTGAAAGTTTAGTTGTCTTTTTGTTATGATGTTAACAATAAGTATTCAGCTGAATGCTTACACAGACCTGGGGCAGGTAGTTCTCTTCACCTCTTTCCATAATGCCTCCTGAAAGGGAGATGGAGCCTGTTAAGAGTTAAGCTCTGTAATCAGGCATTGCCCTTTCTGAATCTCTTTTTGACTAATTGTGAAGATTTTAAAATAATCTTATGCTAATTACTCACTGGGAATGGTGTTCCAGCATTTGGGAAATTGAGAAGGTGAGCATATCCACAAAATGTAGAAGTCAGGCTGTTTTGTCCTCAAAAAGATGTATTAGAAATAGGCCTGGGCTTAATGTAGAGAAAGAAAATAATGGCAAAACCAGTGGCTTTCAGCAGACAGAGAGTTAGATCCGAAGATAGTTAATGACCTCCATCAGCAGACAAGTAGTACATAGTTGGAATCTTGAAAACATTGTTTTTCTAGCCTGAATTTGCTGAGGGCAACCGATTTGTAAAGATGAAATATATGAAAATGTAATTTGTCCTTCACTTCTGTTCTTGCAGTAGTGTGTACATAATCCTGCTGTGTCTAAATAATGGAATGAACAAAGTAAAAGGTGAAGAGATGAAACATACTACAACAATCAAGATCACTTCAAAGGGAAGCCAACAGTAGCTGTTGGTAAAGGTCTCTTCTTTCATTCTATTTCTGTTTTCATTTTCTTCAGCTGCGACTGTTTCACCTCAGCAACAAAGACTCTGGGCTCTGAGCCAAAAATATTTGAAACTGAAAATTTGGCTTCAGATTTTCCCTGCATAAAAGCAAAAGTCCTGCTCTTAAAAGTCCTAAGACTAAAACGAGATCAAAGGAAAATGGAAGTTAGATGTGTGTGCATTTGGGCAGAGAAAACTGTGTAATATAATGGCCACTGGGTTTTAGAAATGAGTCTGTTCTGACCAGGTGTCTAATTTCTGCAATCATGCCAACCTGTGTTCAAACCTTTCTGTAAGTGGAAAGAACTAGTTCAGATGTGTCATTGCAAGGGTGAGGTGTTGATCAAGTGTATGTATTTAACTGCCTAAAGAGGTGTCATGGTTAATCAGCTTCCCAGAATTTGTTGCCATCCTGTCATCTGGTTGAATTACCTAGAAGCCATGGCACTGTGCCATGTTATTTCCTGTCCTGGGTTTTGGTTTCTTGCTTAGCTTTTGGAGGAAGGAGGGTGTTTCTCCACCAGTGTCATGCATGCAGCATCACTGAGAGAGAAATCCTTCAAATCTTAAAAAATTAAGTATGTTTTGTAGCAAAGATACATAAAAACTGTTAAAAAAAATGGCATAAAATTTTTTCTCTACCAGCTGTGGGATGGAGCTTGTTTGGTGTTTTAGTGTGTGGTGCAGCAAGGGGAGAAGTCTGTGAAGGAATTCATACTTTGAACTTGATTTTAGTATGTCTAGGCCTTCTTCCAGAATGGTGGTTTAATACCAATCTTAACATAAATTTTGTAGTTCTATTTTATTCTAGAAAGAGTTTTGCAAGAATAATTTCTCAGTGGTAATCTCAGCTGGTCAGTTGTTGTAATTCTCTTCCAGTTCTTCGTTGAATTATTCCACTTGAGCCAGTTAAGGACTGGCTTTTTCAAGGAATAAAGAAAAGTATGTTTGTGGGAAACATCTGTTTTGCTGGGCTATTGCTTTGGTGATCTTTTTAGGCAAAGAAAAGTGAATGTAAAGGGGAAGGAAGTATAAGTGTCACCTTGGTCTGATGTCTGCATAAATGAAATGAGTGCTAAGTGCATCTACAGCTCAGTCAAGACTAAATTCTGTGTTCATTATTTCCAGTTCTGGCTTCTTTAGAGACCTGGACCCTTTCTGTCCTCTGCAAAAGAGGTTACTGTTTTTTGAAACAATGGGCTGTTTTCAGAACTTACATAATAAACATAGTTCGACTGAACTCTGCATTATTTGGGAATATGTCCCAAAATATATCTAATTAATTAATTACTTCCTTTTTTTCCCTTTTAATTTGCATACATGGTTCCTAAATACTTAGTAATATTTGGAAGAGTCAGTTAAATTGTGTATTTTGTTTATATTCTTCAAAACCTTGAATTAAAATCAAAAGGACAAAAATTGTTTATAAATACATACACATTTTTCAAGATTTAAGTCTGTGAACATAAGTCTGTCTTTTTACAGCTGCGAGTTAACTTGTAATGCTTTTCCTTACAGCTGATGGCTAGAGAGGAAATTCATGCTGGTGTGTGGTGAAAAAAGGGCAGCTGAAGAAGAATTAAAGCACTGACAGCACCAGTGTTTGCTGGTGGCAAAGGAGTGCATTTTCCTGCCAGGAGGATGATAGCAGCCTCAGAGACACAGATAGGAAGTGACAGCTCAGAGACAATCCAGCAGTTCCTTTATCCCGGCTCTGCACTGCTCCAGAACCTCTGGGTCACAACACCAGGACATGCTAAACCTGCCCCTGGTTCCCAGAACTGCCA
The DNA here is from genome assembly GCA_013397195.1 of Hylia prasina. NCBI lineage: Eukaryota > Metazoa > Chordata > Aves > Passeriformes > Sylviidae > Hylia > Hylia prasina. The sequence continues at coordinate 652,314 of VYXD01012323.1, read as the reverse complement.
GGTTTTTTTTCTTGTTTGTTGCTTTTGTCTTAATTTGGTTTATTTGTCTTATTTTTAAGCAGTGATTGTGTTGTGTTTGAAAAACACAATTTAGTGAAGTTTAGAGGCTTCTAATGCTACTGCAATTATAGTAATAATTACACATAGGATTGAGGAAAAGCTTTTCTGTGATAGATTTAACACTGTATATCCTTTGTTTCACCTTTGTGTTTATTTTTAGTCAATGCCAGCATATAGTAGAGAAATGGGGAAACATCAGTATGAGGCAAGGCAGTTTCTTAGTCAGAAATGAGTAAATTTTTACTCTTATAATACTGCAATTATAGTAATAATTACACATAGGATTGAGGAAAAGCTTTTCTGTGATAGATTTAACACTGTATATCCTTTGTTTCACCTTTGTGTTTATTTTTAGTCAATGCCAGCATATAGTGGAGAAATGGGGAAACACCAGTATGAGGCAAGGCAAGGTTTCTTAGCTAGAAATGAGTAATTTTTTATTTAATATAAAGAGGATAGCAAATGTGTGCTGAGGCTGTGACGCAGTTTTCTTTCTTTGAAGAGATTATGGACCAGCCTTTTTAATTTGAACAAGATTTGGCCAGTGATGCTTTATCCTCAGCTTTAGGTGACAGGGACCACAGGAACTTGTCATGGTGCTGGTGAATGTTCTAGTTCAGGAACTGGAGTCTAAAGCCCTTAGTTAAGCCTTTGTTTTGAAGTTGCTAAAATATGGAAATACTCATGTGCTTCAGGCTGTAATGCATTCTTAGATAATTCTCTCCTTTATTCTGAATATTCTTAGGGGAAAAGAATATAAAAAGTAGGGAGTTGACAAGGGATATCTCACTCTCTAAGCAGGAGTAGGAACTGCACGATTGAAAACGCTTGGCTTTCTCTGACCCCAAATATTTACACTGAGTGTTATCATCTAAAGGCCACTAAATGAATGATTAGGTAACCAGATATTGGTTTGTTTTGATGAGATCATCACAGATTGAAAGCAAATATCATTCAAGATGTGACATATGTCCTTTGAGCAACATATCAGGGAGATAAAGGCCTCATTTTGTGTCTTTTTTCTTGTTGTATTTAGATTTTTTTTTTTCAGAACAGAGCTATTAAAATTGTTTCAGTGCACTGTCCAGTGTTATGATGAATTGCTGTTGGCTGCAACATATTTTTAGGATGGATTTTTGATCCTATTTTGCAGTTTCACACACCATTCCATGTAGGTTGTTTGCTGGTCACTTAAACTGATATTTCAGGAGTAGCTGCCTGAGGCCATTGGGATTTCAGTGGAGCGAATGAAAGCAGCAGTGGTACACACTGGACACCAGGGATGTAGCTACAGATTCCAGGGCCTGGGATGTCTTTCCTCTCATGATTTCCAGTCTAAGGAGCCCTTGTTTGCTGTCTCCTTGCCCTTCCATTAACAGAAGTGGATTGTGTTACTATTTTGTTGGTAAAAGTTGGCAGTAGTAAGGCTGTTAGTTACTTACTGTCTTGTGTTTTTAAAGACTAAAATTTTGTTGTAAAGTCCTACAAAATGAGGAACTTTGAACTGTGAGAAGAAAAAAGCTGTTGGTGACTCAATGCAGAGTAAAGCAGGGCTTTTCTATAATGTTTTTGCTTTGGTAGGAAACCAATACCAAACATCCTGCTCAGGGGGAAAAGTAACAAAAGTGAATGTGCACGTGAGAATCTTCTTGTGAACTCATGTGTCACTGACAGAGGGAGATGCAAGTTAATCTAAATTCAGTGTAAATTAAATTTTCTTAAGAAATTGAAAATAGGATTTTTTTTTTAATTCAGCCTCTTTTACCTCAGATACTTTTTGGTCAGGTTTTATTTAAGCACTGATTTAAGAATTAGGAATGAAGTAACCCACTACTAGTGAAGGGCTGGTGCAGATAATAGAGAAAAAGGAAAAGTCACTTCAGTGGCCTGTGAAACACTAATTCCTAAGGTGTGATAGCTAATGCTAATGCACTCATAGAAAGACCTAAGTCATGTGTTAATGATTAATCCTTAGCTCTGAGAGGTCTAGAAATCTTCCACCTAAGACTCTGAAAGGGAAGAAGGTGAATATGGGTTTGCTGAGTAAACAAACCAAGCCTGTGAAAGGGGAGTTTAACCTCGAATGTCCCAAAGAGCTTGTGTCATTTGCAGTACAGTGGATTGTGGAGGGTGGAAGCTCTTCAGCCTTCCAGCCCTGGGAAGAACTGGGAAGCTGAGGCTGGAACCAGGGGCAGGAAGCTCCTCCTGTTTGGTTTATGTAACACAGAAACCACTTTTACTGTAATATTTCTTAATGCTCTGCCAGCAGTGTTGCTTTGAGTCATGAGTATCCTTAGCACTAGATTAACACAGGACACATTAATCCCTGGACCTGTCTGACAGCTGCAGTGAGGTGATTTTTATGCTAAAATATTAAATACATTCAACTTGCTCCTATTTAGCAAGTAGAATATAACATCTTTTGGTATCTCTTCCTTTTCTCCCCCCCAGATTTAGCAGTCTGAACTTGCCAAACCACAGATAAGATGTTTATTTTTTTTATTTCAATTCCCTTTTAGAAGGCAAGGGATGGCTTTTAAGTGATAGCTGTTCTGTGCTGACTTGATAGTTTGTATAGAACTACTGACTCAAATCTGCATGATGGACCTGTTCAATTACTACTTTCTTGTAAATGATAGAATGATTGCTTTGAGCTTACTTAAAATTCATTTTAGAGTTGATTGACAAAATCTTTTACATCTTTTAAATTGTCCATCGGCTTGGGTCCTCCTTGCCTTGTTGTGAGGGAAAATGGATGATTTTCACAAGTACAGTAAAGTGTACTTAAACTTACCACCCTGAGGTAAGTGTACTTCACCTTATCTTAGCCCTTTAAACACACCTCTTAATCTCTTCTGCTCTGGAGGGTACTTTGGGAGACCTAACAGAGTGAAAATTTTTATTTCAATGCAGATTTATTAAAGCCTATCTCTCTCTCTCTTTTGTTCCTTTTGGTTTTAAATTGATTCCAGTTTTGGATTCATGCAGTTTCCATTAGTTTGTCACATTGCTCTGAATATTGCCAGTAGAAATTAAAATATAACCTCAGCCATCCTGACTCAGTATTGCCCCATCTAGGACTTCTTATCTCTGCATTTCCTCGATGCCACACACGATTTTGGACTTTGGCTTTCTCTCACACCTATTAGCCTGCAGTCTTTTACAGATATTAATCCCTGTGTGGAAGATGTTCTGTAACTTTTTCTTTCTTTCTTTCTTTTTTTGCTGGTGAAGGGAAAGGCAGTGGTCAGAACTATGCTCATAATCCATCTTATCAGACCATGTATATTTTGTAGTTAATTTTTCCCATCCAAAATCTCTAATTTTGTCCATTTGGGGCTAATTCTTTTGTTCTCCTTTCATTTGTAAGGTGAAAATATAACAGGTGACAGAACTGACGGAAAAAGGGGGAATACTGAAGTTGTTTCCTGGTGTTTCTTCTAACCTGAAAGCTGAGTTATTCTGCCTTGGGCCAGGAGAGCCCCTTCACCCACCATTCCCACTGCCTGTGCCTGCTGGAGCTGTGCAGTGCCAGGGCTGGGGGGCCCTGGGAGCCCCCAGAGCTCAGGAGCTGTGCAGGGGCTGGGGGGCTCTGCACAGCCCTGCTGCTGATCTATCTCAGGATTCTTTTGTTTCTGGAGCAGAGCTGTTCCCTCCTGCAAGGCAGAGGGTTGGATTTCCAGGGTGGCAGGATTATGGGATCAGTGTGGGAACACTTGTGTTGGAGCTTATGAGCTTGTCTGCTGTGAACTGGGTATTTAAGACTGCTGATACCCTGAGCTGAGTAATGACACCCTTTATACAGATCTTTGAAAATCAGATACGAGTGTGTCCTTTAAAATTTCCCTTTAAGAGGCTGGGATTTGTTTATCATGGCAAGTATCTACATGTGTAGAGAGAAAAATGTTGATATTAAGCTGCTAAAGCTGAAGCATTTGAAGATCTCTTCCATGATCCTAAACTTTTGGCATAAAAATTCTGGTTATGATTTCCCTGCTGTCATGAAAAAAATGGAAGTCAGGCTTATTTTCTGAAAGATCCCTTTAACAGGGGGATTTTCATGCTTAAAAATGTTAAATATTTGGTTTTCCCCTCATCGGGTTCTGAAACTGTTTCTTTCAGTAGAGTTGAAATAAGAATAATCAGCTGTGAATTGTGTTCTCTACTTTGCCTGTCTCCATGGTAGTGAAGAGATTTAAATTGGTATGTCCATCTCAGTGAGCTGCTCCTTTTGAAATGTGAGCTGTCATTAAGACATATTTGTAGTTTATTTTGTGCATACAGAGAAAAAGATCAATTTATAGGGTTGGAGGTTCTTTTGGATTTTTTTAAAGGTGTAGGAGATAAAAAGAAATGGAATTCTCCCTTGGAAGAGCAGAATTTGTTTAATGGAAGTATTAACCATGCTTCAACAGTAACATATCTCCTCTCAGATTTCTGAATCTAAGGAAATGATAAAATAATCGAATTTAAAACTCTGGATGAACTGGTGAGACTCTAGATATCATATCTCTGTTTGCTAACATACAACATGAAATGTTAATAAAGTTTGACTGTCCACGCAGGTCACATGTGAAAATATTTATCACAGGAGGGCTGTACATGGTATTTATGGTCTTCAAAGAAGAGAAAATATAGTCCACAATTCAAGGAACTTTAGTCAGTAAACAAAGTTTATTCCAAAATATGCAACAATGGGATAATGAAGCATAAGTGTTAGCCACTTTTCCCAGAAGCTGCATGGGTCACCATGCAAGGTGATTTACAGAGCTCTCATAAGATTCTTCTGGCATCTACTTCTTTCCTTTTTGTTTCCCTTAGCACAGGAAAACATCCATTAGTGATTCCAGTCACACACCTGTTATGTTCTCTTCCTCCTTAACCTGCCCTAATGAGCTGAAATTGCTTGCTTTTTAAATGTAAGACTTCAGAGAAACTGATGGGATTTTAACAGTATTCACCAAGAAAATGGCTTGAGGTACATTCCATTAAATTTAATTGCTGCCTCTCTCCTACTGTGCCTTTGTTAGAGTGTTGTATGACTTGGGAAAAACAATTTGAGTGTGTGTTGTGTTCTAAGCTGTTGTTGGGACTTGAATGGAACATACAGATGTCTGTATATTAAGAACTTGACCTGGAAATAAAATATTTGGAATTTATTTGTGTGGTAATGACAGGAAGCCCCTTATATGAAAGGGCTCAGTAGGATGATGCAGATTTCAACACTTCTTCTGTTGCTGCAAGTACATTAAGTGATTAATTTCAGTATCCATTGGAGCCCCTTCCTTACCCTGTAATGCTTGAAAAGTGCATTTGGTGAATGTCCAACCTGACAGCCACAAAGCAGACATGCTCCCCAAATGTTCTCACTCCCTTCAGTGATCATTTGCTTTGCTGGTTCTCAGTGAAATAAGGTATTGTGACTTTATTTTAGCAGCAGCAGTAAAAGCTGTGATCCATGTTTTGCTGAAATACTGAATGGCAAACCAGAGTCTCTTCTTTGCAGTAGTGGATAACATATGAAGAAATAATTATTATTCCTGAACATTTATGTAGTAATCTCCTCATATCTGGAGCAAGACTTGCTAATAAGAAGTTTTTAAAGTTGCTGTGTGAGGTTGTGGCACTGGTGAAGGGAAGGACAGTGGTGATGTTGTAAATGCTGATATTTAGCACAGCAAGGACCTCACTGTGATTGAGGGAGCTGCTGTAGAAGATCTGTGATAGAGTAATCTGGTTCTTGAGAGACCTTTTATAATGTAGTTTTTTGATAATAACTGGCTAGAATTTGGTTTCATAGGCACTGGCAGAGCTGAGCCTCAGTGCTGCTCATACTGCTTAAATCTTTTTATATGTAGATAATGGGAGACCTTTTGATTTGTTAAAGACTAAGTCTTTTCCAGCTCTGCTGTAAAATGTCTTCTGGCAAGAAATGATTTCTGACAAACAGAACTGAGTAGGAAAGGTACAGAAAATGGATTCTAAAAGGGGTCACTGTCATTAATTTAAATTTGTTTCTAACATTTCAGATTTTTCTTCTTGCCTGTCCCCCATGTCGGACTGCAATGATTCTCTTCAGGTAATGCCTCTTCCTTACTGTGTTTGTCTACTTGTACTTTAGAAGTTAATTGTTGGAATGCTAAAGCAACAGTTAATCACTGCTTAATTTATAAAATACTAAGGGAAATGTTGAAAAATGACACCTTGAAAAGGTGTGAGAAGTAGGCCTGCTGTCCAGGAAATGCTAAAGACCAGTTGTAGAGTGGAGGCCACAATATTTGTTGTTTTTCAGAATGGATAGTTCTATTTTCTAACATGCTGACAGCATAGAAATTATATTTGAAAATCTGTTTTACAACTGTAATACCTTTTCCTCCCTCAAGTTACTTTTAAATTCCTAGGAGTTTGACAGACAGTGGTGGGAGACAGTTTATCCTTTACTTTGTGTCTGATGTAAAGTAGACTGAAACAGTTCTGATACTAATTTTCTGTTCCTGTGATCCAACAGTAGTTCAGAAAAAGAAAGCTATACAAATTACTGTGTATAATTCTACTTTCCTTGTGCTTTGCTTGGGACTTGCTGTTGCATTTTGATAAATGCAATTCTTTTATTTAAAGGACTTCTTTCAAATTCTTAAAGCTTTACTTTGAAGCTGTTCATGCACAGCATTAAAGAGGAGTAAAACCCTTTATCAAAGATGCCATTTTAAGCTCTGTAAGACAAATGAACAGCAGAATTCCAACTATTTAGCAGCTTGCATCATGAACAGGATTATGGGCAGTCCAGGCTTTCTAGGAATCCAAAGCTCATTATAGAAAGCAGTCCTACTTTAGGAAATTAAGTGTGTATTTAAAGATAGGGTTTTGTCCAGTTTTATTGCATTTAATGGCGACTTAATTCAAATTCAAGCCATTTTTTAAGTGTCTTGCTATCTTTTATTGAAGAGACACTACATAAAATACATGAAAGTATTGCATTTTATTTCCACCTGTGAAAATAATACCCTGTCTTTTGTAAGGTTGCAGATGCATATGCTGAATGGGGCCCTCTTAGCACTGCTCTTTCCTGTTGTCAATACACGCCTGGTGAGTGTACTGTGGTTTTCCTCCTCCTCCTTTTTTATTTATTCCTAAAAGATTCTCTTTGGAGAGGTGTCAGATGTTTGCTTTGCTTGGCCTTTTAAAGTTCATTTTACCAGGCTGCAGACTCCTGGTCACTACAGTGGAGCCTAAATAGCAATCTTGGATTTTTGGATGTTTATTAAGAAACAGTTTAGAAAAGACAGCACTGCTGTACTCAGTGCTAGTTCCACTCCAGCCACTAATGGAGGGAAAATGGCTTTGAAAGAGGCTCTCACAGATTCACCTTGTGGGCAAAACTCAGTCTCAAGCTTTTCAAATTCTATGTAAATGTAAGATTCCTCAGGCCTGGAAAATGCCAAATGTTGTTGTTGGCTCTCACACCCTCTCCCACAGCAGATTATTTTTTCCATGCAAGTTTTCATATCTGCTCTAAAACTTCAGTCTCCTGGACAGAAAAATAGCCTGTTGGTGTTCCTAGTGAGATTCTTAAACCCATTGAGAGTTAAAGGTATAAAAAGCTATTTTGAGTGTGAGTGGAATGAAGTATTTCTAAGGATTATCTCAAGAGCTGTTATCCATACATATGTAGAGGGGGTGTATATGTATATGCATATATGACTAGATGCTTTTAATTTTTTCATATGATTTATCTGCAAAAATCTGTTGTTACAGCTATTGTAGTGTCTGTTTTAAGAGAGATATGAACACTTTATATTTAAACAAACTATGCAGCTAAAAATCTTGTTGGATTATATCAGGCACCTGGGATAGTGTTCAAAAAAATGTAGCCTGAAAGGTGAGGTCAGTCTGTTCTGTTCTTTCCAAGAAAATATTCTCCTACCTTGGCATGAGATTGAGGTGCCAACAATTAACAGACTTCAGCAACAGATGCAACCACTTGTATTTGTTTGGCACCTAAATATTGCAGTTATTTGCTACATTACTTGCCATGTGCTGATGGAATTAAATTCTGTGCTTTGGGATAGGCACTGGATAAAGATAAAACTGTTTCTTGTTCAGTCAGTGCTTTTGTGAGTTCTTCTTACCCTTTCAGAAATAAAGGAAAAGATGCTGAGGGAATTGGCTTGTTGGGAGCCAGAAAGGTACAGGAGGATATACAGGAGTAGAAAGATTTATTTTTACTCTATATTTATATTCTGTTCCACACAGTGTAGGTCCTGATAACCTGGCTGTGCATATAAATTCATTTAACTGCCACAAAGACTGTAACTGGGTTTGCTTGGGCTTTCATGTTGCATTAATCAAATTTAAAAAAAAAGTCTTTCCACTGGTTTAAAAGTGGGGATTTTTTGCAAGCTGATGTCCTGAAAATGTTGATATCTAGATAAAGTAAAAAACAGGACATGCCCCAGAAGTGTTGGATACATGGGTGTCACCTCCCATGGCTGATATGGTGCAGTTTTAATGTTTCCAGAAGCTGCTATATTCTATTCTTAGAACTGTTTAGCCTGAGAGGTCCAACATTCTAAATCTGTGCTAGGAGCAGAATCCTACTCAGAGCAGAATCCTACTCTGAGCAGGGCTGAGAGTGCATTCTGTGTGTGCTCCCAGCACTGGCTGCTGTGCTGCTGCTGATTGTTGGAGAAATAACTCCCTGCAGCACCTTGCCTGTGATGGCTGTGCCTGCACAGCAGGATGGAGCAGGCTGTGGTAGCACATTGTCATCTCTGCACTGGCTTCATCTAACAGGCACCAGGGGAAACAGCAGCAGCACTGGGGAGCTGTTGAGAGATTGTGCTTGGGTGGTGGGAGGTGATAAAGAGTTGGTGCATGTTTGGGCACTTACACGTGCTGTGTGCATTCAAATGCTGTGGGTGTGTAATTTACTGATAATGTCTAAGAGGGTGGCTGGTACAGGACAAGGTTTGGGGGTTTATTAGGCTGTGTTCTAGATGTACTACAGGAAAGACCAGAATGTGAGAGCTGAGTTCTTTCTATTCCTTTTCTGCCACACTCTGCATTCTTTGCAGAGAACAGCAGAGGAGGTGCCCTTGCACAGTTCAGTGCTTCAGCCAGAGTATAAATAATTAACAGAGAGTGGAGTGCTACTGTCAGAAACCAGAGCAAAGTGTTAACCTGTGAGCCCACTGAAAACCAGCTGCTGTGTCTGAGGGTTTGATCTAAACTGGTATTATGTCCATACTTTTTTGGGGTGAGCTCAAAATACCTGACTTCTGGGCTCCACTCTACTGCTGCCTTGGGGAGATTTTTCTAAAGCATGGAAAGATCTCGTTGTTCTCTTTGGGCAGTAGCTGGTTTACGTTAGAACGTGAAGTCTTGTTTTCACAAATAATTTTTTAAACTCCTTGATTGGTGGGTGATCCCTTGTCTTCATTTCCAGTTTCTCCTTGCATGTGAAAGGTGCTTATGCTGAGTGAGTCTTTTATTGATGAAACTGTTTATAGACAAGGCACAAGATGCAGGTGAGTTAGTTGCTCAGCACAGTTTGCTTTTTCTGTTTGTTGTAGCCTGGCTGTACAACTTGAGTGCTTGGTTGTGCAGCAGCTCTGCAGCTCTATAGCAGGAAATGCACTTGCATAATCAGCCAGGCTTCAGAACAAGCCATCTTTTACAGTGGGAAAAAGATGTTTTGTTTTACAGACAACAAAATACTGTCAACACTACTGCAGCATAACAACTGTTATTCTGTTCTCAGGAGTGTCCCCACACAGTGTTTGTGTAACAGATCCTCACAACTCCAGGGCTGTGGGAGCCCTTTTGACACCACAGATAAAAGGAGAATGCTCCTTGGCAGGAGTGAGTGCCTCATGTTGTGGTGTTTATGTCAGGAGCAATTGTTTCTGCTTTTCTCCAGTTAGGAGCACTTCTTTAGCCTCATCCCAAATAATTTTAATTCCCTCACTTTGCTCTCCGTGTTGGAGCACAGCAGGAGAGGTTCAGATTTAGGAGACCTCACAATTTTTATGAAGTTCTTGCTTTTGCATACTGTCACCTTGCATGTGCTTGTCTTGACACAGAATGCTTGGAGTGAAATAACCCAGCAGATTGTGTGGGAGGGCTGTTTTAGCTCAGTCCCCACAGGAGCTGGCTGCCCACCTTGAAGGTTGCCATCAGGACACAGACAGCATCCAGTGGGGGAATGCCAGGGCTGGCATAATCCAGCTGTTGGTTTTAGAATCTCCTGCCTTCCAAACAGGATATAAGAACTGTAGTTGAATTTAAAAGATCACTGTGTTATTTACCAAGTGTTCAGGAAGAAAATTAAACTCTCTCTCAACCTCTCTTCTGTTGATGTAGAAATTTCTGTAATGTTTCAGTTTCAAGGCTGTTTCAACACTTCAGTGTCTCAGAAGAGTCATAGAAAAGGAAGGTTTTCTCTCCACTTCCTGCTTCTCAAAACACAAACCACAGTGGCAGGTCCTGTGTCTGAATTCTGGCTGTAAAATCAAGTCTGCATTTGAACCAAGACTTTTCATTATTCCCATGAGATTTCACACTTGTGGTAGTGTCCAATTTTCAATTCAGAAAAATAATGCAAGTGTGGCTTTTCAGCTCAGCAGCAAAAGCTGAATTCTGAATTTTTGAGTGTTTTCTACTACTGTTCAGTTTTGTTCACTTTTAAATGTGCTGCTTTAGTGCAATAGACATAGGCTAAGGTACTTAGAGATGGGAGTAATTTTCAAATACAGTGCATTCCCTTTCCTAACTGATAAAGAGCTGGAAATAAGTGTGGATTAGGAGGCTCAAACACAGGGTTATGGTTGAAGTTATTTTGAGTATTATTTTAGGTGTCTGACTTCTTAGAAGAGAAGTTGCACTAACTCAAACACAAAAATGATTAATTGCAATCTCCCAAAAATTGGCAGCAGGTGAGAAATATCTGATTATCTGGTAACTTGTTTACACATAATTCTGCAGCTTGTCTTTAAAGCCAATAAATGACTGGTCTTTTTATATTTTAATTTATATTTGGTCGAGCTTAGCAGTTCTGTACATGAATGTGTGTTCCTATAAATCAGGTCTTCTGATTTTTTGCACAGGCCTCCTCAGTAATTACTTGTATATATGTAGTTATATACTTTTATATATAAAATACCTCATTTATAGAGTTCTCTCACAAGGTGGCAAGTATCTTTTCTTTCTAAAAAGACTTCTATGCAGTGGGGATAGGCTTAGTTTCTGATTTAATTACTTGAGTGGTTTGCAGTGTTATTGGTAATTCATGAAAGAGCAATCTTATGTTATTCCTTCTTTTTTGTGCTTCTGGCTAATTTTGGGAATTACCTACTGGAAGTGCTGTGTTTGTGTTAAGGGGGATGGAATGCAGTTAGCATTTTAAAGGCACTGACCATTAATGTTTGTTATTATACATAGGTGATAAAATAACTGAACTGAAGGCATTGCCATGGGTCAGAAAGAGAATTGTTCCTTGGAACTTGGTTCTTAGCCATGAAAAAATACTTACAAAAGTTTTCTTTATTCCACAGCTTCCATTTGAAATGGAGATTTATTACATCCAGCATGTGATGCTCTATGTTGTGCCCATCTATCTGCTGCAGAAAGGAGGTAAGTGGGCAGTTTATTCCTTATGGAATGAAAACACTCTGCTTACTGGTTTTATTCTTACCCTCTTTTTACTAATTTTCTCTGTTTGTAATTAATAGTTCCTGATGTTCAAGTGTTCTAATGCTGGAGTTTTAACCCGGGTAATGAGTTGTGTCAGGGACTGAAACAAAACTTTGAAAAATGGTCTTCTGCCTGAAGGGATATTTAGAATATGTTTGCACAATGTGCATTGCCCTCTTGAGCAGCATCTCTGCCCTCTTGCAATATTCTCAGTTGTTGGTGGGGTGTATTCTTAAGATTTTTACCTTCTTGGATGTCTCTTGAGAAGTACTGGAACACAAAATGAGCCAAAAAAGAAAAAAAATTAGTTGTCTAGTTAGATAAATCCCAGGAATTCTGAAGCTCCAGTGAAATGTAGTGACACTGGAATGAACTAGATTGCTTGTTATCTCTTCTAACAAGATTGCTGCCTTGCATTCACTTATGCCATATGAGTTCAGGAAGTCTGGGAATCCTAAATTGTTTCCTTGGCCAGTGACTTTTCCAGCTGTGGATCCTCAAAGGAATCCACATTCAGCTGGTGTGGTGCTCTGCCCCCCTCTAGTGCTGAAATGCCTCCAGCTGCATTTTCTAGCAGAGCTGGATTGTTATAAAATAGTAGTGAAAATATGATCCTTTGTCATCCACGTGTTCAGTAGCCTTTAATGAAAGCCCTGAGGATGTGATGTCAAGCACTGGGATTCACTCAGCCTCCTCCATCCTGCTGAATCCATGGAATTTTATACCAGCAGTCACCTCAAATCCTTCCCCCTGTTTCACTGAAGCCTTTGTGTTGTGGTGACCTGATTGCACTGTGCCCTGCTGAGTGAAATGAAGAAAAATGATTCAAAGGGAAAGCGAAGTCTCATACTTCAAAAGATGATTCTGTTTCTTTCTCTTATCAGGGAAATATGCCAGCCATGTTTAATTTTAATCCACCCTTGATATCCTAAAATTCTGGCAAATAATGCCAAAGTGCAGGGTAGTTGTAGGAGTTAGACAAACTCATAATCTTTGCAGGAGGAGGGTGAGGAGCAGGGGGCAGAATACACAAACAGCCATGGAGTGAACTGTAGGCAGTGACAAACACAGCTCCTGTGATGTCAATAAATCTCTTGGGGGCCTTGGAGTTCCCATCTGAGGTCACCTTGTATGTCCTTTGCTTTAAAAGGCTTGGCCTTGGATGATGCTGGATGTGTTCTTTCCAGTTTTGATAGTTTGGTTTGGCTTTTTGCTTGTTTTGAGGTAGAGGCTCTCAGGGTTCTGCAGGACCTGGGGCTGACAAGAACTGGATTTGCAGTGTGAAGGCTTGGAAGGTTGTTCTTTCAAGTTTTGATTGGATTTGCAGTTGGAAGGGTTTGCTGTTGTTCAGTTGTCACCCGGGCTCAGCATTGTGAAGGGCTGCCCTGTATTCATGCACAAGTATTTGCTGCCACCTAATGTTGATGTGATGGCAGTAAAACTGCTAAAAGAACTTGGCTAAGCCTAAATTGAGATTGCTGTGGGCTGTGTAACTAATAACTGCTCCATTTCTTGTGCACTTGGCTCCTCACCTGACTGGCTGTAATTAACAAAACACCCATGATCTCCTGCCACAGGTGACCTAATGTATGGAAAAATTATTTGTTAATGTTAATTTTGTCATTACACTACCACCTCTGTTTAAGTACTTTCTAGTGGCTCACACAGGCCTTTGTCCTGAGTTCTGTATCTTGTGAAAATTGCTTTTTCATTGCTGACATTGGTCAGCATGCAGCTTGATTTCAGTATTGTAAATAGAAATTCCCATCAGTGAATTTGTGGATTATGATTGAGATAAGGAATTGAAGGGTAGAAAATGCAAAAAATGCAAAGGAATGGATTATATTTGGAAAAATACACTACTTCAGTTTTACTGGGAATCTGCCTATATCACTGGTGACCTTGATGGGATCCAAACATTTCTCAAATTTTGGGTGAGCAGAGCACCTGAAGCAGAGTGGATTTGAGGCTCAGGCTATGGAGAGCTGCACCCTCAAGTTTGCTGACACCCTAATCAGGAATTGCACCAGCCATGCACACACATCCAGCTCCCTGCTGAAGTGTTTCCTCTTGGAAAGGAAACTGGTGCCACTGAGCAAGGGCTGTAATAATTTATTTCTTTGCTTTTCCTGCTATTTATTACAGTGGTACAGGCTGGTCATGCTGCACTGGCAACCTTCATACATCAGACTGCTGTGCCTTAAGAGCCAGTTTGCTGCTAAATAAATGAGTTGTTTGCTGGGAATAGAAGCAGGATTTTCTTCTTAGGCAAGTGCTGTATCTTTATAGCAATGAAGAGCCAGTGTCTGACTCGAGTCCTAAAGCCCTTTGTTGGTCTAAGTGACTTCAGAAGTGGCATCAGCAGAGAAGCTCTGTGGCATTGCCACAGACAGTTGAAGCTGTTGATTTTATTTTCCTTTTCTCCCTTGGAGAATGCCCCTGTTGTGCTCAGCACTGGGCAGGGCATCACTCCTGCCCTCAACCTGGACTTGCTGGAAGATGCAGCACACAGATACCAGGTACAGATAAAAGGATCCTTTTTTCCTTTGGCTGTAAATTAGTAGAGTGCAATTAAAACACTAAACTTGTGTTTTCCATTGCCTGGTAGGACCTGCTGAGAGATTGCCATATTTAAAACTTATTTTAGCTATTCCACTTTCCCACTTCTTTAGCTAATTCTGTCCTTAGCTTTTTGAAGGAGTTATCAAGCAGTGATCAAGGGAAATAAAAGGAAAATAAAATAGCCCTCACATTTTTGCAAGCTTGAAAATGAGAGAATTGTAATAGTTGCTCTGAGTTTTAGGGTAAGCAGGTCTACTTGTAATTGTGAGACAAATGAGAGTGTGCAGCACTGGAAAACTCATAAACCTCTATCAAATGTAGTGGGAATGAAAGCAAGACATTAAAGAGATTATTTTAAACCCTAGTAAATTAAAAATTCATACTATATTTAGATTCTAATTCTCTAATTCAAACAGAGGAGTAATTTTCTCCTGCATTATGTTTTCACAGAAGTACAAAAGGAGTATTTGCTTTCTATTAAATTGTGTTCAAATTTTCAGAAGCCTGTGTATTGAGAATTTTAAATAAAAATAATAGTTTGAACTAGCACATTGTGAGGAGGGAGCAGCATAAAAAAATGGCACCTCTTTGTTGATCTTTAGTTTTTTAAAGCCATGCTTCCATTTCCTAGATGGCAAAATGAACAACTTGGCATATTCAAGGTCAAAAAAAATCTTGTTACAGAAGCAGATGAAGAACCCCAACCCTTCAGTGTGTATGGAATCCCTCGTGTCAATGCCACTGAAGTAATGAAGTTTAATTGAAACTGAGGGATGCCCTGCCATGCTGTTTCACACAGGAGCAAACATGCAGCCTGGATGGGCCCAGCTTGGGCTGGTCTCAGCTGTGTGGGTCTGGGAGTTTTTGGGAATGAGATCAGTGCCACCCTGGCACTTGGACTGAATTTCTGTAGGTGCTTCATGTGTAACAACTGCCCATGATCCCTCATAAACAGTGAAACTCTCTGCTCCCACCTACTGAAATTGATTTCCTATGCAAGCAGCAAGCAGCTTTTGCCAAAGCCAACACAGGCCCTTCAAACAAGCACTCAGCTGGCTCTCAATTTTCCTGTTTGTGTTTTTCTTTTAGCAGGCTGTGCTATGGAAAATAGACCCCACTGCTCCATTAAACAGCCATCTGTTGAATAGCAGGGCAGCAGAGTAATCAAATCTATAGTGGGTATTTATCTAGTGAGAAATGTACAGAAAATATCCCAGGTATGAATTTAAAATTAGTTTCCCAAAGCACACTGTGGAATCTAGAGTGCTCCAAAATGTTTTTGTGTGGAGGCCAGTGTTTCCTTTTTGTCCTTTGATGTCCAAGCAGTGCTACTGCTGAAAATCACACCATTATTTTCAGGATTGCAAAGTCTAATAAGGAGGGGTATTTTTAGTATGAAGCAAGACCAAAAATCTGTAGAGAGCAAAAGTTGCTGATGTATTTTTTTTAATTTTGCAACAGAGCAAGGATGTAGGAGAGTGAAATTCCTTGCTGGGGGAACCTGAACAGCTCTGCCAAGGGACCTGTGAAATACCATTCCCTGGTTAGACTGAAGCCTGGGTTCAAAGCCAAACTGCCATGGATCTGTGCTGTCATCTTGTGCAGTTTCCTTAGTCTTTTAATGACTGCTGTCTCCCTCCAGTCTCGTTTTATGGCTGGAGTCACTTGCCTGGTTTAGTATTTATACCCTGCCTGCACTAAGTCACCTGGATATGGGGGTGTTTGTATTTTAGATTTCCTGTCTGTCCCTTTACACTGTCACCAGGCTTTGTCAAATACTTTGAAATAACACAGGCAACTGCCAACAGAAACCTAATTTGGTTTAGCTCTGCTCAGCCAGTTCCTGGGAGCTGCTTTGATCCCTTATTTAAATTTCAGGTTGTGTTTTGTATCTGGGTTAAACACGCACCTAAAACTGCAAGGACAATATAAATAGATTTTGCAAGTCAAGCAGTGTTTTCTTTACAGCAGAGGAGGGAGCACAAAGAGTTTCTGTAAAGCTTGACCAGGTCACTTAAAGTTGCTGCAGCCAAAAATAGAGCCATGATCTCCTGCACTCTGACACCAAGGTTCATTCCTCCTCCTCCTCCTCTCTCTGTAATGAAAAACCATATTCAGGGTGGTGTCACCTATCTAAAGTTTTCAGGCCTTGGAGTTTAATGAGTATCACTGCTAGCTAAGTCAAGACTTCTGTACTGATTTCTAAATAGGTTGCCAGATCTCAGCTCATTCTTCACTTGCCAAGTGCATCCCAAGAATTACTGCTGGGCATTTTTTTCCTCTACCTGCAGAACTCAAAGTGATTCCTCTTTTACCTTTGATTTTACTTGCTGTTCAAACACTTCTGGCCTTCACCTTCCCACTGGATTAGAAACTTTACAAGCTGCCCTGTGCTTTCCAAGCAGCTCCTGTGCCCAAACTTGTCACGGGCTCTCCAGTGCTGGCATGATGGGTACAAATCATGGAAGGAAACTAGACAGAAAATAATTTTGAAAGGGCCACAGAGCTTGAGGAAGAGAATTGCTCTAGAGACCTTAAACCTGAGCTGGGATGCAGCACTAAACAGTGCTGTTACCTGTATTTATCTCCACAGGATGCCCCACAGAGGCATTTTCATGGCAGCTGTGGTCTGGTGGGTGCTGTGGTAGCTGCTCTGCATGTGGAGTTAGTTCAGTTCCCAGCAGCCTTGTGCACTGTATGCTGAAGTCTTTAATTACTTCCTGGTAATTACAGAGTGTGCTGGCTAGCCAAGGCCAGTATCAGTATTGCACTCTGTGCTCTAAGCTGTCCTTTGAGTGCTGGATACATGTTCCAGTATTTAATAATATCTAATGGATCAGAGAGCAGATAAAGGCAGATAAAAATTGCCAGTGTATTTTTATAATCCTCTGAAACTCTTACAGCAGCCAAGCAGAATGACATTGTGCATCTTTCTTTTGTGCCATGAGGCTGAGTTATTAAAGTTATAAGGAAAGTAATATTTTTCCACATATCTTACAGTGCAATTTTCGTGTCTGCTAGTAAGAGTCTAGAGAACACTGTAAACTGGTTTCGTTCTTACCACATGGAATTTGAATATTTAATTCCCAAAATAGTCTCCTATCTCTGAGTACTTTTATTAAATCTCATTCCCTTGGTACACTCTAGATCAGGGAACATGGTGTTTTGTCAGTAAAACCTGGTTTAGAGAGGGTAGAGAAAGGTTGCAATAATAGATCTGCTACTTCATTTGAAGGGAAAAAGTATTTTATGGTATGTGTGATATCTGATTATAAAACTGTTTGTAGTGTATATCTGAAACTATCTCCACAGCAGCTTCCCCTTGAAAGCACAGCCTGTCATTAATGGACTGAGCACCTGATACAGCTTTTCTGTTCCTTGGCATTATTGGTGCAAGTTCCTTTCTAATAGTTGTTAAACAACCATAAAATTAGGAGATGACAAGCTGAGCTCTAATATGGGCTGTGCCTAAGTCAGGTCTGTGCATGCTGAAATCACAATCCCTGGCAGAAGCAGGGGTTTAAGTATAAATAACCTGATTTTTTTTGAAGATTCATGGTACACCATTATTGCATTTTATTACCTCTGTGGTGGAAGGAAGAATGGAGTAAAAAAAATCATTGATGTTGGTGAAAAATAGACAAATTTAGTGAGGTAACATATTGTACATTTCACTGCTGGACAAGGAGGAGGGAAGAAGCTGATCAGGATGCTTCAGGTAAGAACTAAAGCTCTCAAATATTAATTACTCTAATGGCACTGAGGAGGTTATCAGCTGAAGCCAGATGCCCTGACATGCAGAGAGCAGGAGAGAGAGGATTATTCACTGAGGGGCACAGCAGTGCAGCTGAGCATTAATGTGTTCCTTTCTTTTCAAGGTATCTACACCCCTGAAGCACTCTGCAATTTCTGGTGGGCTCTTCTATCCACGGGCTTTATGTTTGTGTATCATTTTAGCATCTTGCAGATCCTGGGATTGGTAAGTAAACCCAGGTTAATAAAAGGGTAGCCTGCAAATACATTCAGAGTAAAAACACTGAGTAGTTTGAGTGTCCAGATTTGCAGATTTTTGATTTAAGGCTACTTGTATGCAAATTGCATGTTCTAAATAGCATTTGTGTCTTATATCTTATAGCAAGTACTGGTAAAATATTTCATAGATTGGTTATGTACCTGCATAAATCCATTTATTAAATGCACAATGGAATTTGGATCTGCTTTTTTCCTGAAAGCTGCCCAACTTGTGTTGAACAAATACATGTCACCAGAACTGTTTTGATTATTGTGGTAATTCCCTAAATTCTCACTGGTTTTAGGTGAATGGGTGCAAGATAAAAATATAGTTAATTGATAGATTTATTGTTGCTTCCTCAGGTTACAGAAGTGAATTTGAACAACATGTTGTGCCCAGCCATCTCAGATCCTTTTTATGGGCCCTGGTACCGAATCTGGGCATCTGGACATCAGACTGTCATGACCATGACCCATGGGAAGCTCATAATTCTGCTGTTCCACACTGCTGTCCCCACCTTCAAATGGAGCATGGACTTGCTTAGACTCCCAGCTAAGAAAATAGACTGAAATTTCTCCCCACAGAGTAGTTCATACAGGAAGCAGAGATGTACTGGAAAAAAAAGAGGGGGGATGAGAGGACAATGGTTTTATACTTCTTCCCACGGTTTTTTGCCTCAAAACCACCTCTGTAATGAAGTGAGGGTTTTTTTTACCTGCTGTTTCTCACTGCCTATTGCCAATGGCAAAATTAGTGGCCTTATTCTGGGGAAGGTTGGTGTTTTATACATTTTGTATGGATTACAGTAGAATCTTGCTAAGCCACCATTTAAAATTAGGCCAGGACCTGTCCACATTCCAGCAAAGAGAGTGGCAGTGCTACCTCGTTGTGACTCATTTTCCATTAAAGAACAGGAGGATAGGAAATAATCTGAATTGTAGCACCCCACTGATAACCAACATGCTGAACTGCATCATCCTGGCTTAACTCTTAAAGCTTGAATGTTCCAGAATGGTCACAGCAAATGGTGCACACCCAATCTTCCAGTCAGAAGTGCAGAACAGTGAGGTTCTAATGTATTTTCTTTAAGCTGGTTGAAAATGTTGGGGAACAATAACTCATTAAAAAAAAAAATTGATCAATTACTTAATTTCTAAGCTGCAGTGGATAAGTATCTATCTAGTGAAATCCCATCATGATGCTTTTATTTTGATGAAGGGAAAAAAAGAATGTTGGAATAATTTCAAAAGACCACGTTAGGTGTAAGCCATGATAAGGTAATGCATCCACTGTTCTGTCCTGACTTTGAACAAAATGGTTTTTTTCTCTTACCTTAGACTGGAGAAGGAGTGCAGATAAAAAGTCCAATGTAAACATCAGGGGTTTTTTTTATAGATTTAGCAGCTTTTGAAACATTCCTGCTCTGTCTGTGCTGATCCTCACTGACCAGACTGGTTGGTGAAGAAACCAAATGAAACTGTTCTCTCCCTACAGCTCTGCTATATCATGTGTACTGATTTTAAAATACAGGTGTAAAAAGGAAGGCCAAAGCAGTGCAGGCCTCTACTGCAAAGAACATGTTCCAGTTCAGCAGCATGAGCCCTCAGGATGGAGGTGAGCAGAATGATCAACTGTGTGTCCCTGCTCAAATTTTGCAGGAGGAGAAACCACTGGGCAGAAAAAAGGGAAACCCTGACTCTGTTCTTCCAGAATTGTGAGCCCATTATGCAGACTCCTGTGTTTCAGGGCTGCAGGTTTTTCTTGTACAGAAGTTTGTGGGAATTTATAGATTCATTGTGTTGTCAAAGCTGTGACTTGTAAGATAAATCAAAACCATCATACCTCCTCCAGCTGGATCACCTGAAGGTTTGTGCTGAAGTTAAGGTACAGACATTTATACCTCAGGAAGCAAAAGTAAGTTGACTTTTTTTTTTTTCTCTTTAAAAAATTTTCCTTGGTGAGGGATTAAGTGGCTACTTCAAATATTTTTCCTCAAATATTATACACCTCAATCAGAAATCCATTGTCCCATATTCTGATTTACAAACTGGTTTCTGGCTTTCTTCCATGCCTTGCTGTATGTGTGTGTATATATAAAATATACTGTATGCTCACAATTTGAGAACATGCAGCATGTACCTAAACCATCCCTCAGGCACATACAGCTGGTGTTAGTATTAGAACAGAAGGACTTTAGGCAAATTTTGCAAATACTATTTAGCATTATTATTTGCCTAACTTATGGGTTTTTTAAATTTTTTTTTAAAGCATCTTCCTTTTTTCTTGTCAGGATATTGTCATTTCTGGAAACACTTCCTATATAGGAGCCTTTTTTCCATTTTTAAACTATAGCATTTCCTATTTTGCAGTGCTGCAGTGCAATGCACAATTAAAAAGGGTTGTCCTGGTCCTCCTGGTCAAATGTGCCCAAATTCTGATGGCACTGGGAATTTCAGCAGCAGAGAGGCACAGCCAGACCCAGCTCCCAGCAGCTGAAGCAGTGTCAAATCTCACCCCAGAGTGGCTTTTTCATTTCCTGGCCAGAATATCCCAAAAAATTCCTGAGCAGTGCCACTGCCTGGCCTTCAGAGATGCTGATGTACTGGAAATATGTATATTTATGTGGGTTATGTGGGTTAGGGGCTCTGAACAGAGCCCTCCAGGAGTTAGTGTTGTTTTTCAACACTAACTTCTTTTCAAAAGGAACAAGGAGTTAAACTCATTACTCCAGCTGCCCCTGGCTGCATTTCCCTCCAGGAATGAAGCATTATTAGCTGCAATAAACCTGTTTGATGACGGGTTTATGCAGCCTTGGAGTAAGGAGCCCTCCAAAGCAGAGGTAGAACAGTAACATTTGTGCCCCCACCACCTTTGTGCCATCCCTGCAGTGCTGCTTATCCAGGGATTCAGACACTGCACAGTCTCCAAGCTGGATCTAATTGTTTTAACTTCCTCCTTTAAGCACCAAAGGAGAATTTGCATCGTTTCTTTTGAAGGGTGCAAAGGAATGGCTCTTGCCCATGTGTTTATAGATGGATGAAAAGCCAGAGTCTATGAACACACACCTGGAGCTGGTTTTGGTTCAGCTTCTTAGCTCAAAGATGCTGCCCATAGGCAAAGCCTTGAGCAGCTGCTGCCTTGGTGAGCCTGGGAAACAGGAAAAGTCAGTCCATCTGCAGTCCAGTCACACCTTGGGGTCAGAGAGTATCTCTGAACTGAGAGCAGGTTTCTATTTCTGGCCACAGAGTTTTGATATTTCTGTATATTTGATAATTTTATAAAGTTCAATGGTCTTTTTTCAGAAATGGCAATTTGCAACTGTTAACTGACTGTACTTTTATGTCCTAAGTCTTGCATCTAAACCAGAAGCATTTGTTTTCTGTGCATCCATAGCTAATGGAAAACAGTTGTGGTGTTTTCTTCAGTGTTGCCATTGTTTCGCTCTCGGTGGATCCTTAGGAATTAAATTTGTCCTTATAGTTAACAAAGCTCTGAAAAAGCCAAAACCCAGGAAGAGGGTGTGTGTCAGCCCTGGTGGGAGGTTTCTGCAGGCAGACAGGTCAGCTTTGGTGGTTTTAGTTCTACAGTGACAGGACTCATAACAAATCTGTTGATTTTTGTGATCTCGTACTTCAAGTGATATTGCTGTAAATCTCTCTTGCAGCTGTTGGTGTGACTTAGTCAAAGCCAAGCTGTTTTATAAATAATTTTATTTTTCTTCAGGGTCAATTTTGTACTTTTAAAAACTATTTCTGCATTTCCTGAGTCATTTTCCCAATGCTGCAGAGGACACAGCAGGCAGAGCAGTGAGCACAGCCTGCTCTCCCCAGCCACGCTGTGCCAGGGGCTGGGCTGGAGCTGCTCCAGTCCCAGCATGGCATTACCCAGGCACAGAATGGGCTGCTGAGGGCAAGGATGGATGTGGATGGGCTCAACTGCCACATATGCTGTTCTGAATTATTTGTAAGGGTGTTACAAATTTTGTAAACTTTTTAATGTGCTAAACTTTGGGTATGAGGTAACATTTACAAATAAGGGGTAATTTGTGTACTTGTTTTCGTATTTTGCTCTGGTGGGCTTTTTTTGTTGTTGTGCCCTAAGTCCAGATCATTGGGCAAATAGTTGTTGAACCTTGGAATTAAAACAAATAAATGCATTTTACTGGATACTGGATAGTTTTGTCATTCTAGTTGTGCCAGGGCTGAGTCTGTCTTGCTTAGGACTCTTTGTAACGAGGTTAAAAATCATTGGCATGTAATATTAGCTCTTGATGAGTCAGGTAAGGTGGAGGCTTCTGTCTGGTTCAGCCTGTACAGGCTGATGGTGTCTGCCTTGCACACAGCAGTTCCTGGGAGCACAAGGGGACTGGGCTTTCTGGAATTCTGAGCAGGTCAGTGCCTGTTCCCTGTCAGCAGCTCCGTGGCACAGCTCCCTGCAGGGTCTGAATCCTTTCATCCCTGTCCTTGTGTTCCAGGTGCAGAGCTCAGGGAGCAGGGGCAGTACAAGGATGATGTTTTCTCCCAGCCTGGGCACTGCCCTGTCCTTCCCATTGCACAGCTTTAGCACAAGGTGGTAGAACATGCACAGAAGTTTTCAGCTACACCTTTGTTCAGAAAGCTGCTGTAGCACTCAGTCCCACACCACAGGATGGCAAAGTAGTTTTAATGCACTTTGCAAGTGCTTCTGGCTGTAATAAACATGATTGCAGCCTAGTTAAATGTATTCCTGTGACCCAGTACATCTCAGACAAGCAGTTATTGCCTTGAGTGCAGTTCTTGGCAAATACTGTTCTTGGAAAAAGAACATACTGGGTGTGCCCACCCTGTGTGCTTATATATATCCATTGTAGAGGATTCAATTTTTCATGTGGCTGGGGAAAAGAATCAATTCTCCAGCCTAATTTCTCTGGAAGAGTACAAAGAATGAAACAGCTTAAGCAGAAATCCAGTGTGAAGGGCTTGTATGGCAGCCCGAGCTTAACCAAGCAAGCAATTTCTCATTGCAGGCACTGCTGATTATTGTCAGCAGCTCTCTATAACTAATTGGAAATCAGCTTTTATTGTTTAATACCAACAAATATGTAAGAATAAGCAAGTTTCTAGATCTGAAACATCTGGTTTGATTTTTACAGCATGGGAATTGGAGAGCTGGCTAAAGCAGGGAGGAGTGGAAACTCACTGTAGAAGTGGTAACTAGCTCTGTCTTGCAATGGCCTCAGGGTTTTAACTTGGCTTTAGAGTAGATTTTACACAGTTCAGACTAATGGTACCATCCCAAGGTTCCATGGATTCTATTGCTCTGCTTTCAAAGACTTTGCATCCACAGCCAGCAGAGCAGTTAATGCAGCATGAGGCAGGCACAGCCCTTCCAACTCAGAGCTGAGTTCCAGGGAGATGGAATGCTTTGTCTCAGGAATTACCCTGCACAGGAAATGTGCTCCCTTACACTCAGCAGAAATTGTCTCAGTGCACCAAGAATTTGGCTGAGGGACCAGAGTTCTCCAACACTTGGTTTTGGCACCAGCTGTGCTGTTGCTTTGACAGAGACTCTTCAACACACTCTGGCACAAAGTTCTGTGGAGCAATCTGCCTGGAAGGGGCACCAGTGCTGTACCCTTCTGCAAAGCACTTCTGCTTCAAAAGATTGAAACCACTTCTGCCTCTCACAGGGGGGAACTCAGGTCTCGACAGAATTCCAGAATTTAAAGTTAGACATAAGAAATATAAAACTGAACTGGCAATTGATTTAACTATTGATAAATATACTGAGATAAATAACTGATGAAGCTGATATACATGGTGATTTCACTGTTTAGTGTTCAGTGAAAGCTGCAGGTACCTGTCCCCAGTCTGTTCCCACAGCAGGCAAAAGGGAAAGACAGGAAAATATTTCTAACACACCAGGCATTAACACCAGGTACAAATGCTTCAATAAAAACAACCAAGCCACACAATTAAGCAGAGAAACATAAAAAGAAATGGTGATTCTTTTTCCTTATTTTATTGGGTAAATGATTTAAAAGGTAATAACAATAGTGTTAAAACTACTACAATATCTTTCCACAGCCATATCTCACAGACCCACAGATAACCTTCTAGCATTTTTTTTTCTTTTTCCTCATTTTTCGCTTTTTAAGCCGTACTTAAAATGCCCATTTCAACAGTTTCTTCACACTAATAGCAATTCAATGTGGAAGGAAGAAGGATCTAGTTATAAAGGAAGGGGGTTCAGGTAATCTGTGATATTACTGTAATCAATTGAGTTGCTAAGGAAGGAAGGAAAAGACTTGAGGCCTTACAAGCTACTCCAGGTAGCTCTAAGCCCACTGTGTGTCACCATGGCATTGGAGATAACTCAAGATGCTGGTGAACAATTTTAAGTAAGTTCGTTTGTTGTTTTTTTTTTTTTTGTAACATATAAAACACTAAAATAACTTAGAAACTAGATCCAAATATCTTGAAAAGAATCAACTTTGATATACAAAAACAGTCGTAAGTTGTTACAAAAGTTTCAAACAAAAGTTTGTTTTCTCAGTGCGTTTATGTACCAGCGCAATTACTGAGTCCAGAGCAAAGAAAGAGGTTTTTCTTTTTTA
This sequence comes from Hylia prasina, assembly GCA_013397195.1. NCBI lineage: Eukaryota > Metazoa > Chordata > Aves > Passeriformes > Sylviidae > Hylia > Hylia prasina. The sequence goes on along the minus strand of VYXD01012323.1, from coordinate 627,394 downwards.
TTTTTTTCTTTAACAGTAATAAAAAATGAGGAAAACATATCTTTGTATATAAAGAATCATTGCTGGTCTTCAGAATAAATGTAACCAGAAACCCTTAAATCTGAGAGGCACACTTTGGGTTTCTTTTTTTTTTTTTTTAAACTTTTTTTTTTTAACATAAAATGAAAGTCACCAGTTTATTTAAATTGAGGAGATACTCAGACTCCCCAAATAAACTTAATTCAATTAACATCACTAGCAAAAATCAGTTAGAAACTGTACAAAAATAAAAAAGTTAACACATTTAATCCTGCAGGGATTTTGTAAGGACTGGAAGGCAGGCTTTAGGAGCAGCATTTGGGCATGGCTGGAGGCTTCTTTGGTTCGATCTAACACACAAAAGAGATGTAACCTACTCCAGACAACAGTTTTAAAAACCCGCACAGTTGAAGACAAGTCGAGGTGCAGATACAACCTCCAGGTGTGCCAGGGCTGTGCCCCCCTGGGTGCCAGGGGCTGAGGTCAGGACCGGAGCGTCCACCCGCTGGGATGGCGGCAGGAAGGACACTTGGAGCATCACCAAGTAACAGCTTCGTGGCAAGTCTATGGTTTGGTTGTCCAACTCAGTTTACAGAACAGAGTTTTTAGGAACGTTAGGCAAGAGAATGAAGAAGAAAAGCAAACCAAAAGCCAACAATCTCTTCAGTGGAATAAGGCAAACTGAGTGGTGCTCGTAAAAAAGAAAAAAATCAGCATTTCAACTTAAACAGTGAAATAAGCTACTTGGTTGTACCTTAGTTTCCATAAAGTACCCCAACTGAAAAACAAATCTGCAGCTAACCCCAGCAATAGAGCTAAAAGCTACGTAATGTAACTACGAGGGAATGACATTTGTGAGAGCAATTGCTGATCAGCTTTAAGCAGACAGACCTTTTCTGTGCCAGTGCATGTCACAGTGAGCTGCACGTTTGGTATGAGGAATCCCACAATTACAGAGAAACAATCTGCAGCAGTTCAGCACAGTGTGCTGAGGAGGTAGGTGCCCTAGAAACACTGTAGGTAGACTGATTATTCCAATCTTTTAAAAAAAATATCATCATCATACAATCTGATTGACCACAGACTCTGTAACAGTTTTTAATTAGTGATACGAAACTCTGGTCCAGAAGGGTCTGGCATGAGCTCGGGTCAGAAGCACACCTTTACAGTTTGTATAACACCCTTGAACTGTATTTTTAAGCAACAGCTACTAAGAGATAGACAAAAATGCATTGTGCATTATGCTGTATACAAAAAGGAGACAAAACTATCCTTTTCTCCCCCAAGCCATGGTGGGAAGTATTGCTGACCTTGTCCTTAAAATCCTGCAGGATTATTTATTCATCAGTATATCATTATTACACTGGTAAGAAATTCTGTATAACATCTGCATATATCGAAGATTTCTTAAAAAATCTGATATGATTTTAGATCCGCATGACCAGTCACGTGACCTTCTTGAGGTTGATTAGCACCTTTCAATACATATATATTTTTATATATAATAGATCTTTTTAAAAAACTTCTAACAATGAGCTCATGCAGAAGCACGAGCGAGCTGTAACGAGATGACAGATAAAGATGGGGTTGGATGACTTTTTTGTTTTTCGCAGCAGAATGATTCAGTTTGTGCTCAGGTTCCCTATAAGGGCAAGAAAAAAACAAAACCACAACTCTATCAGGTAGCCACTTGTTCACATTTCCACTTGAAGACTAATTCATCTAAAAGTGTTCCCCAAGTAGAAACAAGACAACAGTATCATCCAAAATAGCCTCTGTATAAACATCTACTCATTTTTGCAGCTTCTGGCTGGCATCTCTTGGCTCCTGAAATTTCAGGCCCTCTGCTTAAAAATTAAGGCATCACAACTGAAAATAGTAATATTTGGACATAAATGCTGTGGATGAAGGAATACCAAAGACCTTCTACAAGAACCTCCATAGAAGTTAAGTGGCAGACCTAACCTCACATAAGGGATGAGCATAATTTATCCTTATCTGACTCTGAAACCCTATTGAAACACTTTCACAGTTAATCCAATTCCTTTTTTTTTTTTAACAACTGAATTTTATCTATCCGATTTTTATGTATCTATGTATTTACAAACATTCATTATTCAAAGTAACTGGAATTTCTGCTTACTGTGGTTTACTCACGCAGGTTAGGAAGGTCTTTTCTGTAACAGGCAGCCTGTGCTGCAACAGGCAGCAGTGGGAGTTGTGCAGGCACAGAGGAAGGAGTGAGCTCCTGCCATCCACTGGCCTTGCAAATAGACCACACATACCTTTGACTAAATCCTATTTTTACAGCAGAAAAGAAGTTCCAATGGGTTTTCTCTCTTCTGCCGTGTGGAGGGGTATCAGAATTATTACACAGTACTTACAGCTCTCAAGCACTATTCCTGCAATAGATGAAAACATGTAACATTATGGCATACTTGTCCTGGCTCTCTCTCAACAGTCTTTTTTTCTTTGATTAAACAAAAGTTAACTTGATCCAACTATTCATGACTTGATAAAACTCAGTAAAACCAAGAGCAGATGAAAGAACAAAACAGGGATTTCTCTTTTCCAAAATAAGTTTGCTAATAATAATAATAATAATAAAAAAAAAAAATCTCACTTTAAAGAGAAAAAAAAAGTGTCCAAAACCCTGATGCCAGAGCAGCCTCAACAGGGTTTGCTAGAACGTCTGGAGTATATGTTTTCTATGAATTTTATATATAAGTATATAATTATGTTATAGTCAAAGGCACTAAAATCTAAATCCATTTTCTTCCTAATACGACATCTGCTACTCACCAATCTGTTTTTAGGACACAAAAGTCACTCCTGATCTGAGCCATCAGGAAGGCATCGTCGCATTACAAATGCGCTCTCGTGACATTCCTGCCAGGCCTGGGCTGCCCCTGATTCCCAGCACAGGGTGGGACACACAGGGCTCCTGGGTGGGATTGTGCCCTGTCACTGAGGCCACTTGATTCTGAAAATGCTGCCATGTTAACATCACCTCTCGCTGCACATGGGCTGCTTCTCTTCATCCCAAAAAAGCATTCTGTATGTCAGCCTTGGTGTTCCGGCTGTTTGTGCTGGATCTGGAGATCCTGTACAGAGCTACATGGAACCTCGACTGTGAAGGTGAGATATGGGACACACAACGTCATTAAGAATATCATGAAAATGCAATTAATTGTCTACTTCAATACCTGAATCTGATATGTTTCATTCCCTATCACACCCATTAATGCAAAACCTCGAATGCCTTTTTGCTGAGCAAAGCTTCCCTAACTGCAATCCTTAAACTCTTCCTTCCATCCACAGTTACAGAAAGCCTTGATTGATATAATAATTCAACGTTAATGAAGTAGAAATTTCAATTTTCATAAAAAACCCAGGGGTATATGCTGCAAAAAAATCTGCAGTGAATCAACAATAAAAAGGTGTGGGATCTTTGTAGTAATGCAGTTTTCCCTCCCGTTGCCGTGACGAGCTGAACCAACTAAGGAGCCTCGGCACGGCAACGGAAACTATCATCATAAAATGGTACAGTAATAGAGATAGCTAGACCAGGAAGGGGCAGGGTCTCCTGGGAAGAGGTCTGCAGAGAGGTCCAGTGACTGGTCATGCGGCTCAGTGTCAGGAATAATGGTTGTACGGTGGGAGGGGGTGCCCAATACCATTCTGGAAGTGGTGGTGCTGCCGATGGGCCAGGTACTCCGTGTAGCTCATGGTCATCTTCTCGCTGCGGTACCTGCCGGAGAGCAGAGAGGCCAGCTGCAGTTAGCAGGAACCTGCTGCCTTGTGCAGTGCTAAGAGCTCTGTACTTCTGATGCTGGGGGTAACACTGACTTCAGCTGCACAAGGGAACTGCCACAATTGTCATGTCCTGAATCACATGACAAATCACAACGTAACTGCTTATGAAAAAACACTTTAAGCAAATGGAATTGTTTAGAAGGGTTGCCTACTATGTTGGTTGAAGTAGAGGGAATAGAGAATGTCCTGTATCTTCAGCCAACCCTCTACAAAAACCTAGTAGGAAAAACCATAAACAAGCATTACAGATTTTTGGGCTGTTTTTAAAGAATCAATATCAACTGTCTGCCAAATTCTGCTTTAAAATTATCCCAGCTACATTAAATGTAGTTACATTCTTTCTAGACTGGAATCACGGAGTATCTCCAGTTGGAAAGGACCCATCAGGAACATTGAGTCCAGCTCCCTACTCCTCACACAACTACCTCTAAAACTAAATGTGGTTCAAAGCATTGTTCAGACACCCGTGGCCTCCAACAGGCTTGATGCCATGACTGGACAGCTTGTTCCAGTGCCTGACTACCTTCTCAGTAAGGATATTTTCCTAATGGCCAGTCTGAACTCGCCCTGAGGCAGCTTCATTCCCTTTCCTCATATTCTACTGCTTATCTGAAAGAGGAGATAAGCAGCTCTGTTCCACTGCCCCCAGTGGGATCCTTCTCAGCCCTCTCCAAACTGAACAAAACATGTCACCTCAGCTTCTCCTTGCAGAAGAATCCAGAATTCCAAACACTCATTGAGACCCAGAGTCTTTATCTCCTTGAAGAAGACAAATGGTCAAAACTTCCTGATAACTCAGGATTTAAAAAAAATCCTATTTCTGCATGCATGACTAAATAACTGGAGTTCAGCAGTTGTTTTACACTGCAGGCTTGTACAAATAAATAGCTTTAGAGCCATTCCTACAGACTCCTCTACCCTTCACCACCTCATAACAATATTCTGGGCACAGCATCTGCTGCTAATCTGAAATACCTCAGCTGCCCCACACCAAGGAGCCCTCAGGAACACGTTTTATTAAATAGCAAAACCAAACTGAACCAGTATGCAATAAAATACTAAATCCTTGTCCCCACTCCTGAGAATACCCTGCCACAGTTTCACAAGTACACTGGCTGGCAAAGCAGGGCATGGCTTGCATGTCTCACACCTAAAGATAAGGGAGATCTGTACTCCACAGGGCACAATCCAAAGGTTTCTCTGAGGATCCAGCAGATTAGGGATCTGAGGGGCCTCCATGGCAACACAGCAGCAGCCCCACCATGCATCATCTGCCCAAATAAATCTAACAAGAGCAAGTCACCCCTGTTAACCACAGCCCTGAACAGCCACTACAACCCAAAAACCTTCAGTGAGAGGCCAGAGCTACAGCACTGCTGTGAACGTGCAGTTCTCAACCCAAAAATGCAAATACCCAAACATTGTGCCCTGGTAATGAACAGCCACCTCTTCCTCCTCAGTGCCACTCCTCCCTGTGCAAGGCTTCTCCTCAGGACTGCTCTTGTGGAAACAAAGCAATCACAAATGCAGAGTTCCCCATTTCCAGCTGCAGGAGCACTTACCAGGAAGGAGCATTACAAGAGGCAATGTGCAGGATCCCAGTGCATACCTGGTTAGCTTTATTGTTTTCCTGAATTCATTAGTAATTGGAGCTTTGTAGCCTCCTTTCCTCAACAAGGAATCTATGGTTTGAATGTGGTCCCATCCTGTTGGATTTTACAGTAGCACAAATTAGAAATGAAGCTATGGGAACAGATGTAGCAAAAGCACAGAAGAGTGTGTGGTGCTGCTGAGATTGGGATAACCCAAAACCTTCTTCCCTACTTCAAATATCAGAAATACCACATTTAGGATTTCTTTACACACACAGCTCTACAACATAAATTTTTCACTCTACAAACAACATGTATTTTCATCTCATAGCTGAAATATATTAAAAGTGAACCCACTCTACCCAGGTGTCCTAGACTGGGAGTGTGATACAAAACTAAACTTTTCCAAAACATCCAGGTATGATCATGTATCACAGCCACTTTAGACTTTATAATGGTTATGACAATATGAAAAACTAAATTTCTGCGTAACTTTAAAAATAATTACTAGCTGAACATGTGCAGAGAACTTGAAATCAGACTTCTTCATATTTACAGAGATATGGCTGATTTTAGAACAACTATATATTAGAGGTGTCAGGATGGTCTACTAAAACTATTCAGAAATTTAGACACATTCCCCCCAGAATTCCTGAATTTTAAAAAAAGCCTGGAACACCTCTTTTTAAGAGAGTTTTAAGAAACTATCTGGAAACAGAATTATCAATTTAAAAGAATTCTCAGTTAAGATATCAACTGAACCCTTTGTAGACAAACTTATACATAAAAAGGGGAAAAAAAAGGCAGCAGTAAGGCGAACTGTAAAAGACTGAGACAGACTGAGACACATATCAACCTTGGAAATAAAAAACAGTGAGTGCTCAGAGTCAGCCAAAGACTGTTCAACAAAATCTACTCTAGTTTTTTAAATTCACAAACTTAAGTCCATATCTCTATTAAAAAGGACTTTAAACAACATTATTGTGGACTTCCATATTGAAAATAATTTCCTTCCATCCATTAAAAACCCTGGAAAGTCTGTGTTTGTAACAGGAATTGAGTACAAGGACAAAGTACCTAATTGAAAAACAACTTGATCCCCAGGAATTCAGGAATAAATCAGGGTTAGGATAATTGCCCAGCCATCCCAATGCTTAAGAGAGCTTCGGAAATTCCCTTAGATCCCAGCCTAGCAGCCACACAAAAACTGGAAGCTTTTAACAGCAGCCAGCCTGGCTGACAGCACTGTACCACCCCTCCACATTTATTTTCCTGTAGCTACACTGCATTTATGACTGGCTTCAAAAACAGCCACCCTTTATTGAATCCCTCCAGGAGACTGACACAGGCATGTAATGGTCATTTGATATAAGAGTCTTCTTACAATTAAATACTGCTCCATCATCTGACATCATCAGTGCAAGGTCAAATACTGCATTTTAGATTTACAGGTACGTTTAAATTCTCCACCAGATCATATGAAACAAAGTGCAACAATGACCTTGCTCCTTTGCAACCTCGGGCAGGTAGGTGGCCGTGCGCTTTGATCCTTTCTCGTTGATGAACTCTATCCTAATGCCATGGACACACACCTGCAAGAGATTGGCAGCTCTGTTAGTACCTCCCCACACACACCCCAGCTTTCTGACACGGCCAAACCCCAAATGGGAACCTTGCAGTGCCTGAACAGCGTTCCACACACAGTTTCAGGACGTGGCACTGCAGTGGGTGGCATCTTTTGGAGCCAGGGCAGCTGAGCTGCAGCACAGGCACACAGGAGCTTCCTCTGCTCCCCACATGGAGCTTCAGTCCTGGGCTGGAGCAAATCCAGCTGAGGAGCTGAAGTTGTTCTGTCTCCTCTGACACTGTCACCATTGTTGTTGCTGACAGAATCACCTGGTCACCAGCTATAATCTGCAGGCAAAACAGCTGCCAAATCTAATGAGGCTTCAATTAAGAGCATTAATTGTGTTCAAAGCAGCAACCAGTCCAAGATTTGTCACTCTATGGACTTGAGCCTGGAGCCTTCAAAATTTCTGCTCACGTATGAGAAGGAAATGGGACTATTACAAAGTACCCAGCCTCAAACTCCTATTTCTGTGCTACTAAAAACTGTAAGGTGACAAAATGACAGCATGAAAACCAAGATACTAAGGAGCTGGATGTAGATTAAAACACTGGGAAAAAACCAAAGAGGCTGGACACCTTTCCAGGGCATTGTTTAAGCTCCCTGTTTCCAGGTTACAATAATTCTGTGGAGAGTACCTGCACTGGGATCAGGCCATAAAAGATATTCCATTGCCAGAGGGTTTTTCAGTTGCTTTTGAATTCTGTGCACAAACACAAAGCATTATTAGATGGACATTTTTATGCCCACATAACCAAGGTGTTACTTCCAGTTGAATCCAAAGGTCCCAACACTGCATGTGAAAATGAAGAGTCAATGTTTTAAAAGGGCATCACGTTGTTTGGTGTGGCACACCCTTGTGGACACAAATTGAATCAAAAAATGCTGTAACAGTTTCTCCAGTGACAATTTACTTACTTTACCCTAATTGCAGGGCAGTCACAAGACAAATAAGGAATATTTACAAAGCTCTTCCACTTCTTCAATTAACATATTTGCTTATATTCAGACTTTAATTATTAAACTTTTCATTCTTATTATATATGATATAAGCAGGGGAAATGGGAGGAAGAGTCTCTTGTGGCTGCCCACGGCCACAACCATTTTTGCCTACGAATCTAACATTGTTCATAAACAGGAAAAATGCAACTTTGTGACTAACAAATTTAATTCACTGCAACTTTTATCATGTTATTTCATTACCAAACACTCCTAAACCCCAACTTTCATTACATGGAGATATATATAAAATATCACTAGAGAGATGAAATACTCAGAAGATATAATTATGAACCCAAAGGCCTGAAAGTAAAATGAAATCATGTTAGAAGCTGAAAAAAGCTTACAGAATTTATGCCCAAACCAGTAAGTTTCGGCAGCTGGTGATTTTCTAACTGTGTATATTCAGTACTAAGATCAAATATTTCCAGGTCTGCACACCTTTAAATCCTGCAGAACATGAGATTCTAAATGCCACACAAGTGTTTTGCATAACAGTGACCATGTAATATTCATGAGCATAACCAGAGCACCAGTGATGTATTAAGTATGGTGCAACACTCAAGTTGCATCACTGCTCTGGATGTTTCCCATTCACCATTTCAATGGACTTTTAGGCCCATGTCTGTAGAAAAAAGGGATGCACAGCAGAGGAAAATCTCACAGCATCCTGTGGAGCACGAATTCCAACTGCACAGCTGAGCAGGACAAACAGCTTTTCACTGTTCAGCTACCAGGCTTGAGTTAAATAAATGGAAGCCACACACAAGCAAAATAAAAATGATCCACATTAAGACTGGCATGGGCACAGTGTGGAATTTATTTTGACTTCCTCAAGAGACTGGTGTTCAAGTGATGCAAACTCCTGTGAGATTTCCCAAAATAGCCCTTTCCAAGATGGGATGTAAGGGCTGGCTCTGGAACTGCCCTGCTGCCAGGAGTGGTACACACCTTCCTACACAGCCTCAGGTCTGCTTCTCAGACTAAAAATACTGATACACCACAGGCAGCACTCTGTAGATCATCTGTCTGTAAAGTCTACAAAAACAAACCAATCTTGTGCAGATGGAGCTGCACTTCTGTCTCACTATTACCATTTATTAGGGAAATGACTGCCTACAGGTATCCTCTGGAGCTGCAAAGGGACCACACAATTGCTGCTCCAGCCTCCCACGTGGAGAGGAATCTATTTAAATTGTTGCTACTGGGAGAGGAAAGCAAGATAAGGAGAAAAACTTAGGCAAAAAACCAATCTCTGTCAATAGAAATATTTCTGTGGGGTTTTAGAGCATGAAATACTGTGTCTTATATAAGTAGCACCTGTAGATACAAACTTTCTGATCAACTGTCTACGTGGCCAGAGGCTACCTAAAAGTAGGTTCTGTAACAATATTAATTAAATTAATAGACCTTTCATTACATCTAAAGATTGCATTAAATAACATTATTTTACTTCTGAAATGACCTTTACAAAACGTCAGATTTTATTATGTATTTAAACACATTCATATTCATTTATACACATTATTTTTAAATGAATTCTTGAGAGAAAACATGTACATGGGACATTTTTGTTCTGCCAAGGGCTTATGGCACTTGCCAGATTACTGCCCACAATACCTCTCCATCTGTGTAAGAAAAATGGGTCCAAAGCCCCCTCTGACACCAAAGCTCTCCTGATGGACTGTTCTGCCCCAAGGCTCCACAGTTCATGGATTTGTTCCTCTTGGACTGACTCTCCAACCATACTGAGAGGAAGGAATTCTCATTACTCTCACTAGACTGTCCACGGGGAATTGGGCAAGCACCTTAACATCAGGCCTTGTTAACATGTAATTTCTGTGGAGAAAATGATCATCCAATAATGCTTCTGTTGGGTTGTATCTACTGCACTGAAATCTGCATGCCATTTGCATGCAATCACCACTAATGAAAGATTAATTAACTGTAAAACAGTCATTCAGAAATACACTAAAGCAGGTAACAAAGAGCCCGTTGGAGGGGATCCATGTGGAATGCCCCAGAGCTGGAGCAGTACAACACCCCTTGGTGCCAGAACAAGCACCTGCTGCTCCTTAGGTCCATTCCCTGTGCCCTCCTGCCCCCCAGAGCTGCTGCACAGCCCGTGCCCTGGTGCCAGGGGCACTGTGACCCCCTGCTCTGCCTTAGGGACAGCCCTTCCACTCGCTCAGGGTTTGTCAGCTCCGTCTCTGCAGCAAGCCAGAAACGTTTTCCAACAGAAAAGCTGGCCTGGAACTTGCACAGTGTTCCTTATGACACCACAGCACAGTAACTGTCCCCTTTGTTTACCTGACTAATTCTGTGGAAATAGCTGTACACAATGTTTTTGGAAATGGACACCTTCAGATTAAGTGACTATTGCTACTTTCTTGAAGCTGATCCTACTTTTTATTAGCTGAATTCTACAGCTTTTTACCTCCACATTTGCAGCAAATTCTCAGCCTTCTTTCTGACCATCTTTAGTAGCATCTAAGCATGACACTCTGATTTAACAACAGAGGCAAAAGACTCCTCAGGAGGCCTGTTCTCCACTTCATGTTGAGCATAATCATTCATTTACATGCATGGAATCAGTGGATATTGTCCAAAGACAGTAACATATTGAGATCCAGACCTTCTTCTCAGTTCTACAGAACAAAAACTGAGAGCCACTGGTGTCGCTACACTTGCAGGCAGGAAAGAACTTCCACAACTCTTCAATATATCCACTTTGTCAACAATGAAAAGCTGCTTTTTAGTCAGCATTATTGGCTACAACTATTTTAGCTAATATTTAAACCAGTGCACACAGGCTAAAGGCCTTTTTGCATCAAGACAGCATGTACAACTCTGCAGATTCTACTTTGCTGAAGAACAGCACCTTTGGGGCAAAGACCTCTTTCAAGGTATTTTAAGGAAGAGCTACTGCTCAAGTCCAGCCAAAAAGTTCATAATTATAATTACATACAATTGCAATGCTTTAGGCTCTTCTAATAAAAAATGAGGAGAGGATCTGAATCAGCAGGTCTGAATTAGTTTATGTAGGGAAGGAATGACTGCTATCAATAACGTGTGTAAAAATAATGGTCTTTATGACTTGTCTGGTAACTGGTCCTTTGCTGTCTGATCTTTAATAAAAGAGCAGCAGTATCACCAAAAAACCCATATCTTTGAGTTTTTCATGCTGTCCCTCTCTCTGAGGTGCAAAAGCTGTGCAATTGTGCAACTGCACCTCAGCAGCAGGTGGAGCAAGTTTTTACAGCTGAAATATTCCTTTGTTTAGTTTGGGAAGGTAATTCCTCAGTGCAAGGAAACATCCAGCACTCTGCTTCAGGACAGAGAAGACACTCCTGAGCTGTTTTCAGACAGCTCCTCTCCTGACTCCAGATGACCTTGTCTCTAAGCCCCTCAGAGCACTGAGTCATCTGAATTGGCAATTTTGACACAGTGTGACCCGTGTCAGCAAATTGCTGACCTGGCTCCCACAAGATCAGCAGCAGCACACCTACAAAAGCAGGGACTCCTAACTGGCTGATGTTTTTCAGGATGATCTCAGCATGACAGGAGACGAAAGATGCAGAATCTCTCTTTGCATCATACTCTAGACATCCTGAAATGTCCTTTTGCCATGAATATTGCATAACTGCAGCACCATTAAAAGACACATGGGTGACACAAGCTATCACACTGCCAGGCACACACAGTGATGAATCATTCTTTTAAGGACTAACAATTACAAATTTTATAATCTCATATTTATATGTCACCCCCCTCCTCTGGACCTTGTGCATGGAAACTTAGTTTGTGACCATTTCTTAGAATTGTAGGAATTTATGGAGGGTTTTAAAAGCTTATCATTAGAAAACCTTAAACAAAACAGGAGAGAACAACTAAGCAACACAAGGCCTTTTGTATTTTTGACCCCTGCATTCTTCCCTTGTAAGTCAGGGCTTTCCAGTAAGAACAATTGTAAGAATCCATAAAATCAATCAGAATTCAGAAACACTGGAGTTCTGCATTATGCTTACTTACACTGCAAGTTCTGCAGCAAAATATAGAAAGGGCATAGAAAGTAAAAGTCTCCTTTTTTTTCCAGTATTACTTATGAATCAGCAGTCACCCAAAGAACAACGGTAAAACCAGGGATAAAAAAGTCTTTCCCAGGGAAAGTGGATTTTTGAATTCAGGCTTTGCTTTCAGCTTTTCCTTAAGGATACTGGGGTCATCTTAAAAGTTTATTATTGAAAAAATGAAACAGCACCTAATAATATTTATAGACTATGGCATGCAAAGAGCTAAATGCTATGGTTCTTATGGTTCTAACGTGCAGTTTCTATTGAATATACATTTTTTATGTCTAAATACAACAGAAAGCCTCTTTTTCTCCAAAGAAGTTCTAACTCTTTAGTCAGGCTAAGTTATTATTAAAGGGAAATACTGTAGCTTTTGTGGTGTCTCTGGCATTATAATGTCTGCTATTCTATGACAATTTCAAAATGTTTCTAATGTCCACTCACAAATAGACTGAAAGAGGAATGAGGATGACATGACGACTGAGATGAGGAGTTCATCTGAAGTCAAGTACCTTGTTTTCTGCAAGCATCTAATGCCAAATAATTTGGGGAAAAGAACATTACAGCCTAATACTTCCATCAGTACACACTGTCATACACACGTCAGCATTTGCTTCTTAATCTCTTTTGTGCTGCTGTTCCAAGAGGATGCATGCAGGTTTCCTAGAACCTGGCAATTAGGAAGAGATTCAGCTCCATGTGGAAGCAGCATGAGAGCAATGATTTACAGAGGCTTTGTGAGGTCTGTGCAGGGCACTCACTCTGAAAGTAAACAAGTTTGGGGGCAGATGAATGTCTCTGCAGGCTGAATGAAGGAAGCAGCTTGTTCTGGGATTGCAGTTTTGTTTCCAGAAGCAGACATCAGACTGTTAAGTTCCACACTGGAACACCCCTTTGCAGAGTAAGGGATTGATGTACCAGGTAGATGCTGCCAAGGAGGCCTCAGCACCCCCTTGCTCAGACAACACCCTCCTTGATGGAGTCTTAGACACCAAGACAACTGTGCAGAGCACTCTGAGTGCAAAACCACAACTTTATTCCATTTCAGGCTCAGACTCTTGAGGCGATGACACAACCACATGTACAGAGTGCAGAGCAGTGACAGCTACACTAACATATGCAGATCATTTAAACAGTGTGACTACAGCTATAGATGTTCATTTTCATACAAGATATCTGACATTCTTACCTCCCAATCCATGTAGTCACACACATCTTCAAAGTTAGTGAGCAGAGACACTGAGCAGAAAAGCCGTGGCAGCTCGTCCCTCGTCACTGGGGGGAAACGACTATCTTTAAGGGCACTGTTGGAGACAAAACAGAATTTCAAAGGATTTTTTTTTTTTTTTAACTTTCAAGGATCTAATCTGTAGAGTATAAAGGAGAAAAAAGAAATCCTGATGAGATGATGACCGGTTTGATAATCCAGTCACCAGTGTAACACTCTGACATACTCAATTTTTTCCTTAGACATTTGTTTTGGTTCTTGGCTGGCCAATCAGGTATGTTCTGAGGGTCATTCCTTCCTGAGCTGGTTTTGCTACTGTGACAATCTTATTATTACAGCAGCAGAAAGCTTTTGGAAAAAAGTTACAAAGCAATAGCTCTTCCACTTGCAACTTGTAAACCCCTTTCAAAAAGGATTAAACGCCTCACCACAAGGTGGAGGGGGAAGTTCTATAGCCTGCAGTGATCAAACAATTAATACAGTAATCAAATTGCAGAACTTAATTATTCAGTGAAAAAAGGTCCAAACAAGCAGAATATTCTCTAAAAAAACATTCATGGTTACTAGCAAAGGTGAATATAAAAAAGTGAAAACACCCAAGGGCTCTACGGACCTGTAAGCCTAGAGGACTTGAGGAGGTTCTGCAAAGCAGATGTCATGATTAGTAACAGGAAGCTTGCAAACAGCTAATCCATAGCTGACAGTACCATTCTACAGACAAACACACCTAGAGGGGTAAAATCCACACCCAGGGAGCTCCCTGAGCACAGGGCAGCACACCTGGGAACACACAGCAAGCACTGCCAGGGTAAGAACATTTGTAAAACCTACTTGCATAAGTGTGGTTAAGAACCAGTTAAATTGGCAAAGGGAAGGTTAAAGTGAGGATGGCATCTCAATCTTTATTCTCTTAAGTTTGATGTGAATACAAACATGCTCATCTCCAACAAAAACAGTGATCTGCTAACTGAGCTGTTGGATGAGTAAGGAGAATTTAAGAGACTTACTGAAATCCTACCAGGCTCTTCAACATGTCTCATTGTTTCATCTAACAGTCAGATTGTTCTTAATCGTTTCAGTTGGCCTAGAGCCACTGGCTGCCCCTTAGCTGATACAATCACAGCCATGGCCATAGGGTTAGAATAATGGCTAGGTGAAGTTTAACTAAAGGAAATCATCATATGCATAACCAGCAATAGTTTCCTATCAAGAACTAATACCATTCATTGAAGAGATAAATTAGAACCTATGTTTTTCTGGGGTGGAGGGGAAGGTAAATTTTTTGTTGCAGGTATTACAAAACACACCACAGTATTGAAATTCAGACTTCTGCAGTTCTTTTCTACACAGACCTGTGAAGAACTGGGATCACTGAAGAGATTCAAAGCATAAGGCCTATGATATTTAACTAATGACTTCCACTGAAGATGTATCAAAAGCAGGTCATGCTGATGGGATTTTCCAGGCAAAAGCAGGCAGTTACCATCCTCTGCTCTCTGGTGTTCAGAGCAACATCAGAGATAGCTCCTATAGCCACAGTGCACCAACAACATCCCAAAATACCAATAACCCAATTCAGCTTTCAAATCCCTGCAGTGGAACAAGGGGATGGTGCCCAGTAGTTCCTCAAGGGCAGCTTCCACATTACACAAATCTCAGCTCCCAGTGCTTGACAGGCTGGCATCACTCTCAGAAGTGTCAGCAGATGTCAACACTTACTCATCAAGGATAAAAATTCTTGCATGAGCTTTTACTTTTGCCATTCCTGTTCTGGGAAGAAAGAGAATCAGTTTCTACAGGCAGCAGTTTGGCCCTTACCACACAATTCACACACTCTACAAACATCTGTGGATGGAAATTCAGACCTGGGCCTCTCCTGACATGTCACTGCCCTTGCCAGGTGCCTCCTGGAGACCAACTCCCAGCAAACAGAAAACAAGGCAATGCCTGCTTTCCTCAAAAGCTTGTCACTGGTCTGAACTCAGAATAAAAAATCACCATGTAGCTCTGGGTCATCAACATGCTTAAATGGAACAGCAGAACCTGTACGTGTCTGTACTTCTGTAGCCTTAGAATTTGATTTTCAATGCTGAATTTTTCTGTCAATTCTGTTAAAAAAAGGAATACCAGGTTTAAAAAAATATTAACTCCACCATTTTTATGTTAAACTTAGAATTAAGGAAGGGTAAGTAGAAATAATCAGCAAAAGAAGTTGGAACAATTAGGTGGAGTTCAAAACTACTTTTAAAGAAAAAGCCCAGTAATTGTAAAAGCATTTCCTAGACCATCTGTTCTTTATTCTTTCATGCCCAGAAATAGATTACATATATTGCTGCTGACTAAATGGAAGTACACAGTACTGAAGAGTTGAAAAGAGGTAGTGCCAAACAAGGGGAATTCTAGCTGGCCAATAAAAAAAAGGGCATTAATTTTTCCACACAGAGTCTGCTCCATGTTAAAAGTGAGGCAAGTAAAGTCAGAATTGAATCCTGTTCAAGGAAAACTATTTTTAGATGCAAAATGCATGCACGCATACACATGGCCTTTCTAGTTAAATATTTATGCAGTCCTGGATGTCCTACTCAGATCAAGTAATTGCCAGTTAGGAAAAAAGCCAAAACAAAGTGTTATTCAACTATGAGTTTTTCCTCAGCTGAGCCATACTATACAAATCTCAGCTTTTCTTCAAATGACGTTTATTTGGCTACAGGAAATGTTTATCAGTTATTTCATTTTCCAAGGCACTCCTCCTTGTATGTGGGACATAGAAAAGCTTGCAAACACTTTAAAGACACTGAAAGTATAAAAAGAAAATTGTTTGAAGTATTTTGAGTTGCTGTAACAAACTGCATGATGATTCAAAAAAAAAATAATTCTATTCTTTACACATTTATAATCCTTAAGACTACATATTGTATTCTATAAAATACCACTAGAGAAGCCCTTGGAACAACCTGAAATGATAGTATGTGCAGGTGAACTAAAATAAAATACATCATTGTGTTCTCCATATATAATTTCAGTAGGCTATAAAAATGCCTCAAAACAAAGCTTCAGTCTCTAAGAACCTAGGGCTCTTACATGTGATGTGGCAGATGGGTAACAAACAGTAAGACACAAATTGGGGAAATAAGTAGTAGTAGTGGAGTTCCATTACTCTGTTTAGAAATGCCTCAAAATCCTTGTGATTGAATAAAAAAGATGCTTTTAAAAAGTTTGACAGCGTGAAAGCATCAAAAATAGTAAAGAAGGATTTTGATGCAGGTGAATGGCGGCATTAAATGAATTAAATTCCTAGTAACAACAAACATTAACAATGAAATTTCCCACTAAAGCTCTTTTTTTGGGGATAGTCACAGCTACAGACCTATACTGGACAGAGAGTTTAGATGAAGTTGCATACAGTTCTGAACTTTGCTGGGAATTACTTCAAAGGCTTAAAGATGACACGGGAGGAGGAGATGTAAAGGAAGCTGTCAAACACTGGGCATGATGTAAGCAATACTCACTTTTAGAGGAAGTGTGAATGAGGCAGAGACATTAAGTGACTCATGCAATTTAGGAGGCTTACACAGTGAGTCAGTGACAGAATTGAGAATAGAATCCGAGATCCCTGACTCCTAAAAATCTGCTTTTTGTGACAGCCTCTCTTTCAGGCTGCTCACCCTACCCTGTAGAAATGTAGTTCCCAAGAGATTAATCAAACAGAACTGATTATTTAATCCAATTTAAAAATTAATTTTCCATTTTTTTTTCGTTTGCTCTATTGTAGTCAATTTCCTTATAACCAGTTTCTGATATTGAACACAGTTAAATCAAACTATAACTTTCTGACATGGAAGCAATTCTTCAAATATCATCAGCAGGCATATGTAAAGTAGGCTAAAGATCTTATTTTACAAACTATTACCCTCTTCTGATGAACAGTACCTTGGCACTACTTGCAGATGGCAGGGAAAAGATTTAAATCCTACCAGTTCTTCATTTAGCCCAGTAAGTGTACTCTGAGATTCTGGAAGTTTTTCACTGAGCAAACTAAGCTTAGCAGAGTTACCTTTTGAAGATATATTTAACAAAGAAATGGCCCTTTGTCAATGAACTCAGCCCAAAAGGCCCAGACATTGTTCTTCAATTAATTCAAAACCTCCTTAAATTAATGAGTGGCAAACTCACTGGATTTTAGGGAATAGGGAAGAAAAGACAACAGCAAGAGACACTTGGTGCCAGGGTTTCAGAAGAAAAAAAGAGACAGTATTTATTGATTTATTGTTCCATTGCTGGGTTACTGAGCAGTGTAGTTAGTTCAGATTTTTACTTTTTCATTCAGTAACTTCAAGAGGAAGAAATTAAGGAACACTTAAGGCAGACCACCAGTATTTTCCTAATGAAAATCAGCTCTCATAGCTTGGTTTGGCAGAGACCAGAGAAAACCAACAGCTTCCAAGTCACGACACGCAATTAATTTTTAAGCCAGAAAAGCAGGGCAGAGTGTGCTCTACTTCAGAAAGTAGAAATTACTATGAATACAATCCTCCTAGCTGTCAGCATAAGCCATCAGACAGGCAACACAACCCACAGGTCAGCCTTATACAGACTTTTATTTATGAGCAGCAGAACTTTGCCAATTTAAATGGAGATTTCAAGGACTAATTTAAACTCAACATCAAATCACTTGAATGCAAGCAAAAAGCATTTATTTATTTTGTCGTCCTTCTTTTTGGGTCAGACTGGAAAAATTTCCAGGAAACAAAACAACTGTGAATGACGTGCTTTTCCTGAACCCTCCCTTACATTTGGGAGACAGAAAGGGAAAGAACAACATTTATACTTCCTGCACATTATGTTGCTAAGTGGTAGTCACAGGATAAAAAAAGAAATACACACTTGTGTGGCACAGAAGTACATCTCTCAAGTTCTCAGCTGATTTTATCAGCACAGTGCAGCAGGGAACAGCATCCCAGGTGGGACAAATAAAATATTGATCTGGTATTATTATTATTATCATCAGATTTTGGTTCTTGAATCATTTATTTTTTCTCCACAAAAGTGAAGTATGCCAGAATGTCTCTCTTCTCCCAATCTCTCTGAAATCAGACATGTAACTTAACAGGAAGAAGGAAAAACCTGCTACTTTATTTTAGACAGTTATTTTAGCTTTGAAGACCATTCCTTTAAAGACAAATCAGAGTACGTATATAAATTAAGCATTTAGAAAAGCTCATCAGAAAAGGCAACCTACGTTGGCTACATAAGACAATTAAGTCTCTATTTTAGCCAGCCAGCAGCTCCTAAAATAAGCTGTCTGTTCATTCTCCTTATTAAATGGCTTCAAGTACATTAAGAGCATTTTTATGTGCACAAATGTATTGTGGAAACCATACCCACAATTAAAATCAAACCATACTGGTATTGCTGCTAAGGTTCTGGGCCCTTGTTTTTCCATAAAAAAGTTGTTTAAATCAAAACAAGCCTTTACAGAGCATTTCTAGTAGTACTTAAAATTTCCAGACAGATCCTAATTTAATTTCTTATTCTGGCTACATGGAACAGATCCACCCCAGAGCACACATGAAGGACTGGCATAGTCTGTGATGCTGCTCTGACAATTACTCAGAGAAATATTCTATCACACTGGATTCTTCCAAATAAATCTAGTTCATCATTATGCCATGATGCTGCTACACTGTGTGGACATGATGCCTGAAATTAATTTCTCTTTCTTTCTGCCATAAAGTATCAAGGAAACAACAAAGGCTTGTATGGAGAGGTTCTTAAAGTTTAGGAGAATTCTGGGTATGTGCTGTTATGGACTTTAAGTGGAAAAGGATGATCACAGAAGTCACAGCTGTGGCTTGCAAACTGCTCCCATCAGAAAGTTCAGTTAAAACTGAAAAGATCCACAAAGTGATATTGTAGGTTCCTGATTCCATTCACAAGAGTCAAGTTTCTATGGCTTTAACTTCCTTACTGTTTCCTGAAACCAGAAATCTTACACTATAGTGCTTCTGTGGTTCTAAAGGACTTACTGGCCTTTCAAAAGGCCATAGGAGTTTAAGACTCCATTTTTCTCAGTTTTAGTCCTGCAGGGCACCAATCATTCTGCATTACTATACAATATACTCTATGACACCAGAAAGAAAAAATCAAGATCTTCAATTACATTAACTTCAAGATGCAGCAGAGCTTCAGTAAGAGCTCAGAGGTAGAGAGGTGTGCTAAATCCAAAACCTTCCCACCACAGGGAAGGAGGGAGGGGAGCTTGGAGCACACAACAGCCCAGAGTGAGCAGTTACTGAGCATCTGCCCAGGTGGAGCTGGAGCTGCTTGTTCCATCCTCTCCACGCTGCAGGAACTGAACGGAGGCAGTTTGGGACATCCACCACCCCACAGCTGCCTGCACTGGGAATTGCTCAGCACAGACCCCAAACTCCTTCTAAATACAAGGGAACACCAGCTCAGCAGCTGTATACAGGAGTTTCTGCACATGGGGCAGCTTCTTTTCTGCCTTTTCCTCTACTGTCCCTCACCTGTCCCTGCATCATCCATCCTCTGCTGGGATAAGTGACAATGCAATTCAGAAATGAAGCTGAAAGGTGTCAGTTGCCACAGAAATGTCTTGGTTTGCTACATAAAAAGGAAATCCACAACACTTCAAACAATCTCCCAGCATAACGCAGTAGGCTTGTCACAGTGATTCCAGATGCTTGTTTAAAAACTGAGCAACAAAACTGACCAGGGTTTGGTGTGTAGGTTTTTGTTTGGTGAACACATGATAACAGACTAGTCAGAAAATTCTAATTGAGCTCCAACTGGACTAAATTATAATGTCACTAAAAGGCTTTCCAGCAGATGGCAAAGTTTAGATAATGAACAAAAATGAACTGCTCAATTACACTTAGAACCACACGGCTTAAGCAACATTAACCACTCAAATCTCTAGGAACATAATCTCTGGAATTCTTTACATCTCCAGCACATCTCTCAATATTGACCTAAGACTATTATTTTACCCTAAAATAGATACTGAAGTCAAGACAAAAATCTTTAAGGCCACATAATAGCTGAGTTCAACTCTTATTTAAGCAATTCACAAAATATTGCTTCCCCTCTAAACCTGCATTCAAGCCATCATTTTATAAAAGAACAAATCAATGAGGTATTTTTAATTCATTATGAACTTTGAAATGACCTCATCTTAAGTACATACAGAAGAATGTTTCTAAATGTGTCAGCAATGTAGTTATATATAAATACAGGAAGATAATTTAAACATTTACATTTTCAAATTCCTGCAGCTTGTAAAAAAGACAGTCTGCTGCTGAGATTCTAGAACAAAGAGTACTTAATTTTCTCAGTATTTCTTCTGTCACCAGAAACACTGTATTTTTATACAAAAACATGGTAGTTGAATTTTTATTCCTCAATTTTAGTAGTTTACCACAAACACTGAAACTGTTTTTCGATCAGGACTTTGAAATCACAGTGATGGAAAAATGAAAAAAAAATCTTTAATCAGGTGAAATATAAGGAAAGCAAAAGGCAAAGTAGGTTATGCAGTAAATCAATTAGAAGGACAAATATTGCAGAATCACAGAATAGTTCTGGAAGAGACCCTAAAGATCATTTCATTCCAATGCCCTGCTGTGGGCAGGGCCACCTTCCACCAGGCCAGGTTGCTCAATCTTATTTGCTTATGTGAGTTATTGCAGTAAATGGTTCATAGAAAAAGATTCAGACAAGAAAATACGCTAAAATATGATGGTATTAGCAAATATTGTCTGAGAAATGAAAGGTGACAGGATCCAGTCTTGAAATTCTTTAAGAAACACAAAGTGAGAATAACCCAAGGTCCACACTGCCTTACAGACTGGAATACAAGCACTCAAAATACAGAGTACAGAATAATATCCTGGCTTATTTCCCAAGATGTGTTTCATCAATATCACAACTCAACTTGGATTATGTTCAAACCAACTGGTTTTTAGCTAAGCACAATCTCTTACACATCCTGTGAGTACATCTGCAGAGAGACGCAGATCTGAGTGCTGTCAGTGTGGAGGGTGGAAAATGAGCTCACAGCATCTTACTAATTCTCAGGGTTTTTATAAATACAGTAAAAGATAAGCACAAGATGAACCCCTTGTGGCACAAGGCAAATCCCTTGTGGCACATCACATGTAACAAGACCTCAGGGAAAGAAATGATCCCTCCTTACTTCATGAGACTTTTGGTTTCTAGGCACTTGCTTCCACTATCATGAAACTATTCTAGAATGCAGTCATCAGAACTGCTGCATCAACAGAATTTAACTCCTATTTAAGGCAACAAAAAAGGCTTAACATTTTTTCTGTTCATTATGTACGTGTGCAGGGTTTTATTTCATATATGAACTTTATTAACAGATCAAGCTATGATTGTTCATTACCTCTACAAATCCCCAATTCAAAACCAGAGTATGTTTCAGATACATAAACACATTCTATATATCTGGAAGCTTTGCTCCCTGCATTTCCTTCCCTTTACCTTCCACGCACAGAGAAGTTGTCTGTAAGCCATCTTCTTATTCTTCTTTTAGCAACTCTGCCACTTCTCTCTCGCTCATGAGAGCGGGTCACGATTTCATCCTTTATTCCTTCCAGATTCCTGTCACAGCTCTGTCTCCTTGGATGGCACGTTCTGTACCACCTGCAACCTACTCAGCTTACAGAAGTGCCTGGATGGGGCACTCACAAACCACTCTTATCTAAGGTCAAGATGCCCAAGCAACAGAACGTTTGCAAGCTCAGCTAAACAGCACACGCAGTTCCAAGTCTGCCAGCTGTCACTGGAGATGTTTTTCACTCTAAACCAGGTTTTGAATAGCAAATAAAAACAGCTGAAGTGGAATGAAAAGGAAGTTCTGAAATGAAGAAAAGGCAAAAGGTCCAGGTTAGGCTACATCTGTCCGTAGCCTCAGAAACTGTAACTCAAGCATTCAAGGAATGCATTTAAATCAACAGCATTACATACATTGGAAAAGTCTGCTTATGAATTAGATATTTTAAATCACATCTTCCTAGAGAAACTACAGGCCCAATTCTTCTGCCTTTGAAGGTAGCAGAGTTTCACCATTCACTGCAGTGAAGTCTAAACCAGTAAAGAACTGCTCTGTCCTATTCAGCTTTTAACTACCAAACATCTTGCATTGCTACACACGTTTACCTAAGGGACTTGTATTGAAACCAACTGAAGCCCAACTATTCAATGTGAAATGAGGACACAAGTGTGGACACACAAAAAATTGCTTTAGTCATAATCATACCATTAGAGATACAATTCAACTCATCTATCTAAAGTGGTTAATATTTAAATGGAAATAAATTTCATCACCTTTCTAAAAAGTGACTCACAAAATGTTTCACCTCCTGAATGTCAGGAATGCTTTAGTCAAACACAGTCTTGTGAAATCATATGTAACAGCACTTGGAAATTTACATTTTTGGGGAATTTAAAAAAAAAAAAAAAAAAAAAAAAAAAGAAGAAGAAGAACATGCATTATAGCCCTCCACAGAACTGAAGAGGGTTTTCGGAGCAACAAACCAGAAAGTCACCCTTTCAGTGATTGAAAAAGCTGAGCACACAAAGAGGGGTGGCTCTGGCGAATGAGGCTGCATGTGGTGCAGAGACCTCCACAGACAAAGCACAGCTGCTGCTCTTTGCAATGAGGGATTAGCAGTCTAGGTCAAAGGAAAAAAGCCTCTCTGTAGCTAAGTGAGCAAACTACAGAATGCATCCTCAGCACAGATGAGAAAGGGCCAGCTAGCCAGCTTGCAAATTGTGCAGAAGCTTCTGGAACAGAAACAAAACAAGCATCAATTTCTTGACAGAGCATGTAAAATATTTCTGGTGCATAGCAGTGATGCCCTGCTGTAGAACCAAGGTTACAGTGACCTCTCAATTACTTTAAAATTACATTTCTCCTTTCCTTTCTTTGTGCTCACTTATATAACGAGCATTTTTTCTACATGGCCAAACAAATACATTACATGTGGGGCTTTAACAACAATACCTGGAAGTAACTGGCCTAGAGATAACACAAGCAGCTCTTTTATCTCAAGTTCAATAAGAACTGAAGCTGTTAAATGCATATACATATGCATACAGAACTCTATTTCTTCCATACAGACATCTCTTTCAACGTTTGTACAACTGACTCATATTTTGGCTTTACTTTGACACTTCAGTTAAATGGGATATAAGCCAATATTTGAAGAAAATAATTTCTTAGCCTTTTATTACATACTAAATATATTTTTATTCTACATCATTCACTTTAGCAACATTAAATGCAAGAAATGAAGAGTCTCCTGAAGTAAGAAATACTGTTTGAAGGTACCAGTGTGAATGCATTTCTAATCTGGTTTTTATTTTCCAATGAAGCACTGAGAATGTTACTCACAATTGGGTTGGTATCTAAAGTAGATAATTAATTGCATGTTACAAGAAACTCGACACCTATTTCAGTTTGTAGTATTATAGAAGTCATAAAATTAATTGAACTAGAAATACCAGAAAGTAGTGCTGCTCAGAAAAACCCAGGAGCTTTTCTTCTTTTCCCCTGTAAAATCAAAACTCAGTCACCTTTCCTTGGTGGTAAGAGTCAGCAATACCTGATTTCACAGACAGACTGAAACCACAACTGTTAGTGACTGCCATGATCACAAAGGGCTCTTTCTTCTGACAGATGGGGAGTTCCCAGGAGCTGTGCCCAGGCTCAGCAGAGCCCTTCCTAACATCTGCACCAGTTCCCCAAGTTCTAGGGGGAGTTATTTATATACTGCACTTCTCCAACCTGAGAGACTACTTGCCTGACAACTGACCCTTTAATGCAAGTAATCTGCACTAAGAAATAAAGATTATACCATTACACTGGAGCAGCAAACCTAAATTTAAGCATGTGAGCTGACACTTTGTAGCCTACGTATTATATTTAAGACGCAGGCACATGTCACCATTCCCCCACAGAGAATATCCTTGCTTGAAGAACTGAGTGTTACCAGTCCTACAGAAATTTATACTGATGGCCAAAAAAAAAGCTCTTCACCATGGTTCAAAAGCTATTCTCCACATTTAAATTACAACTATATTTTAAAAAGTTTTAATTAAAAGTCTTGAAAATGCAAATAAAAGTAGGAATCTTTGAGATTAGAAATATTTTTTGCTTACAAGAAATATTCCTAAGTAATGGTTTATTTACATACTTTTGCAGCAGTTGATGCTTTGTGAACTGCATCAACACACAGTTATTTACAGAGCTAAAAAAAATAATCCAAGTACATTCAGTTTATTTCTAAAATAAAGGCTATCACAAATACACACATTTTACAGTGTATATAGCACTCCAAACATTTTTCTAAGGAGTACAATTGAAAATAGCAGAATCTGCAAAGTGCATCTGCAATTCAAAGGAAAGAGACAAACCTGGAGTGCTTCTGTCCCTAATATTATATTTTAAAATTAATCTTAGAAAAGAAAAACCTGGTTATTTTCAGGTAAATATATATTCCCCCCTACAATAAATAGGAGTAAAACTCCAGTCACCTGTAAACAGTGAAGTTCAATAGGTCTTTCAAGACTTTCCTGTGTGTTGTTTCTCTCTCCCTACTCCAAGCTCACAAATACACACATGGCATGAGTTGAAATAGTGCAGAGTGGTTGGGCCTCCAAGACTTTAGGACTACCTCAGAAATGTGCTTAACTTCAGATGTCTTCAGACATTCTTCAGCATTTATATGGCTGCCTGTGTTCCAGCAGTGGATAAGCTATTTCTTCTTCTTCCAAGAGCTTTCCCACCACCTAAACTGCACAGCTCTTGGAAAGGACATAACTTCTCTCTTCCTGGTGTCAACAGGAACAAATTTTAGAAACAGGTATCTGTCAGTACTACTTAAAAATTCCAGAAAACACTGCTACAGTTTACAAGATCATTGTAGCTAACTCTCATTACTCTGATCTATGGAAAATGGTAAAAAAACAATTTCAAAAGCTTCAACACCTTTGTGTTAAAGTGAGCAGGGATAACAAGGCTTTTGGAGGCCAGCTCCCCACACCCAGTTTTTGTGGTATTTCTTCTTTATAGTCTTAAAAGGAAGCATCAGAAAACACCTAAATGGAGGAGGTGCTGACAGACTGAAAACTTTAATTGAGACTCCTTTCCCACAGTGCCTCCCACACAAAGCTGCAGAGTTTAAAGATTTTAACAGCTTGTAAGCATGAGACAATTCTTTTTCCTGTGACCTTGCCTAATCTCTGCTAACTGGTATTAAAACACCAGATTTCAGTAAAAATCAGTTCCCTGAGCCAAAGTGTACTTCTACTGGGCAAGGTATCTAATATATCACAGCTGCACCTCAATTCCCAGAGCCTCACTTAGGATGTCTCATATTCAGTACATACAAGCTCTGGCCAGTCTGGGCAGGGGGATGTTTTACTGCCCTCACAAGGAAGTGTGGATAACATCCCTTGCTCTGTATTAAAAATTAACACCTACTGCTAAGCTGAGAACAGCCAGAGAGTAAAAACTCACCCAGAAGCAGGTAACTTCTATGCCAACTTTTTCCATTCTGTCCTGTTTCCAGAGAGACAAATCCTTTCTTTGCAATGTAAGTGCTCTGGGACACACTTCACCTATGTCTCTGTCTGCTGAGAGCACAGTCCTATCTCATATTCTGCAGCACTGGCCCACTGCTCAGCACATCTTTGTAGCACTTCAGAAATCACTAAGTCACCAAGAGTCTCAAAAGAAAGCAAATTATGTCATTAAAAAGGATTTTTAGGCAATGTTTTGATGATGTTCCCCTAAAAGCCATCATAGAAAGGGATTAAAAAGTTGAGTAAAACTCAGGGAAGTACCACCAATTACCTGTACTAGTCAAGGAAAAGTAAGTTATGGCCATGTAAAGCTTTGCTAGGAAAACCAGGGTGGCCAGTTCCCCTGCCTCCACCCTCCCACCCAACCACTTCTGTCAAGTAATATCCACAGACAAACAAATATCTGACTTAGAACCAAACCAGTGCTTCAACTCAAGCAGAACTCTGCCTTTGAACTTACAGGGCATGCATCATTTTGTTCACATAACAGGAGATTGTGTGGGAAGAACATGAAATGCAAGTTCATTATGGGAAAGACTGGAGTCACAAATGACATGGCTCCTCCCTGAAACCCAGCTGGAAATTCTGAGTAACTGCTGGATAGAGCCAGTTCAATCAAATTTCAGCAACATCTGATTTATTTCAAATACCACAAGTTACATCAACTCATGAAAGTTTATCTTGCTTGAGCATGTCTTCTTCTAAGCATGCATTTTACAAGAAGTACATTTTTGAGATCCCCAATTTTTAATGCATGTCTTTTAAATAAGATGATGAAATAAATATTTCAAATTTGGCCATTTCCTTAGTTACACCAAATTTTACTGCTGAGATCTTAAACTTATGACAGTGAGTTTAAGTCTCAGTAAAACCCCCTCTAAACTTCATGGGGCCATTTCATACAGACACAGCAATTTTGTAGTAATTTTTAATTATAAAATTTATTTTTCCTTGATTTTCAGGTACCTTTCATAAACAGTCAGCTCCCAGAGTAAGTTTTTATTCTGCAAAACACAGTAATGCATTCTCCTGTGCCAAAGCATTCACATTCTATAATTCAGTTTGCCCAGAAAAACAGTAAAACAATTATCAATACCTGATAACCCTGGATCTATTGAAAAAGCTTTGGGAGAGCATCATTATGCTCTCCTTTCATAAAGATAATAATCTAAGGACTGTCCTTCCATTTGTGGCATTTTGCTTTCTTTCAAGAAGTGTTGCTAAGGAAACAGACTCTCATCTACCATTAGGTCCAAGGGTCTAGCAAGGTTTTTCTCAGAAATAATAGAGCAACCATTACAAAAAGAGTTTTGTTTTGACTGTTTGTTTTTAACTAGAGAAAAAAATTAAGGCAGAATTATTACATTTTCAACATATGTAATATGCAAAAAACATATTCCCTAGGACATGCTCTTGTCTTCTAAACAACAAGATTTTCCTTCCTAACAAAATAAGAAGCATTTAACCCAGCATTAAAATAAAAATTTGGGGTATTTTTTCACTTAAAGAGCCAGTATGGTATTTAGCCTTGCCCTTTGAGAGAAGGCAGCAAACATTCCTGTTAAGCAACAGTTCCCTGAAGTAACGACCTGGCACTGTGTGCATAAAATCATTACAGACCTATTTACTGAACTGACTCACCCAGAGTAACTGAGCCTGGCTCAATAAATTCAGATTTATATACTTCATTTGGACTTTCTGTTATTGTGGGTTTACACCACAACCCATTTTACTAATAAACACGTATTCCACTAGAACAGATCCTAGGATTTACCCAAATTAAAGTGCTTGTTATTTGTAAAGTCAGTGTCTCCAAGCAGAGTCAAAGCAACTAGCTTTTACTGGCTTGGATAAAATTTAGAAATATGAACAGCTCCAAGTTTCAGTAAAGTTTCTATATACAAATGAAGTGGCAGGTAAAGTCATGAGCCAGTACAAAATACCTATTTTAAAATAATTTTGCACCAGTTTCAATAGAGGTAGTAAGTAAATACTTAAAAGATCAAAGTGCTAATACCTTATTTTTATATTTTAACAACAGCATTTTTGAAAACAAAAAGGAGTTCTAGGATACAATATTATTAATACCTCTGGAGGGCAACACCATCATAGATATTTAAATATCTATATATATCTTCTAATCTGTAAAGTGAAGTTGAATGCTGAACTGCCTTAATATAGTTCAGCTCAGTTCTGGCTCAGAACACATGTGTGCTGTATATTATGTGCTATATACAAATATACATGTGTTTATAAGAAATGTGTTCAGCATTTATTTCCATGTGTCTTTCAAACACAGCTTTTGCTCAGACACCTTTTTTGCTAAGGAGTTTTAGTTCTAAGGAGTGACAGGAAATTGCTACGAAGCGATGAGAACAAACCCCTCTCTCTGCTGCTGCCTGCTGGGTGAGGAGAAGGCGATGCCCTTGTCAGGGCAACATTATCAACTACCAACCCAAGGGGTCCCAAATTCCCAGAACTTCCCAAAGCCCTGCAACCTCTTCAGTGTCCCTGAGCTCTGCTGAGGCCAGGCAGCTCCATGCTGCTCTGAGGGAAAAACACTCAGCACACCCTCTCAAGGGGCAGTTTGGCACCCCAATCCCACCTCCCCAGGAATTAGGATGCTCTGGAATCACTCCTACAGAGCCTTGTAAGTCAGGAAGGGAATGTGATGGTGGAACTGAGAGCTGGAGATGTTTGGCCTGGAGAAGAGGCTATTTCCCTCAGGTGGAGTGCTAAGTAGAACACACAACAAAAGGACATCATAGAGCCAGTAGAGACAGGTCTGTGCTAGTTAAAGGAAGGTGGGTTAAACCCAGTTTTCAGCTATCAGTATATTAAACCCTGGAGTTCCCCAATTTCTCTTTACTACTTTCTTCTGGGACAGCAGACTCTGCCATGGAGCATCTCCCTTTACCTGCCTGTTCTCTACTATTCTCTCCCCAGATACATATTCTAGCCTTGATGGACTAAATCAACACAGAGTTAAAAATTTATGCACCTATTACTTCAAATTCTATGAAATAGATTAAAAACTATTACTAAAATAAAGAACTGGAACCATTTTGTTCAGTATCTCAAGTGTCTGAAAGCAGGAGTTTAAAATTTCAATGCCAAAACCTACAGTCTTAATGCTGTACAAAATACATGAAAAAGTAATTTATCAACCTGTTATGAAATTCTGTGGTAACCTGCTTCCAAGTTCAGAGTATTTTCTTGAAGGAGCTGTAAAACATAAGGTATTTTTCATAATCTGGATTCGTTTATTTTTGCATTCAGGTGGGATAGTCAATTTAGCACATTCAGTCTAAAGGATAAAAATGCCAATGGTAAAATTTCTTCATTCTAAAATGCAATATTCAACACCGTAGAACATTTGGACATGGTTTAGCTCCTAGTAAAAAGAAACAGAAATCACCAAGTCTGAATCTCTCTCTCTCCATAAAGTTCTGCAGAAGATTTTAATAATACAGATCCTTTCCACTGTGTTTCACTGATATAACTGCAGAGAAAATTGAATTTAACACGTAGATTTTATAAGGAATGCAGTAATAGCTTTTTTAACTATGGGTATTCTCATCCCTCCTCAGAATTTAGGCAGATGCATCCAATTAATGATGAATCATTCCACATAAATTTCCTGTTTAGAACATACTGGCAATATCAGCACAACAACCTACAGAGCTCAAAATGGTCACAGATCAGCACCATTTTTGGTTACAGACCCAAAGAAGTGTAGGGTGGGGGTGTCCCAAGAAAGAAACTGTTCACTCCAGATTCCTAGATGAACTATCATTATGCTGCTTCAAAGGAATTACACTGTGTGCAGATAGAGGTGTGTATGCCACACACTGGATATGATATACAGCCAGAGATCATCACTAGAAATAACCACATTTATTTACTCTGAACCTAAGGACTATTCAGCATATTTGCAATAAAATGTGTGAAGGGAATTGTAGCTATTTTGATTGCTAAGCCCCAGGGCATTTAAAAGGAGCTTTTCTTTTGTACCATTTTACTGAGAAAGCTGGGCCACAATTCCACAGAAGGTGCTGAAGAGAGTAAGAATGAATTAGATAAACAACCTGGTTCTGTTTATCCATGCTAGATCTTCAGAATAACTGAAGTGCCTCTCACTGTCAAAGGAAAATAAAGTCAGCACTCATCTGATCTGCATCCTCAACTGAAAGCTTTGGTCAAGTTCCACTTTCTGCAGTAGAGCCCATTCTCATTCTACCTATTTTGTTGATTAATTCCTGCCTTTCCTGAGTGAGTTTTTCCCTTTCAGGAATTGTCACATCTTCTGCAGCAGCCTATTACCCACATACTGCTGGAGCAAGCTGTGCTGTCCTGCTTTCTAATCCTTCCTAGGGGTGCCTGTGGAGCTCCAAACTCTCCAAGCCCATGGACATCTCAGTGGTGCTTCTTTTATTCCTCAAATGCTCTCCTCTGGAAGCTCCAGAGTTGAAAAGGTTGACCACAAGAAGGAAACTGATCACAAGTAACCCTCTCTTTTATTTTTTATATAATGACTGATAGAAGGGAACACCTTTTTGTAGATTCTGATGTGAACTCTACGTTTCAGTGAGCATATCTGAAGTTTGGTTATTATTTTATTAAAAAAAATGCAACCTGGAAATGTTTTAGGTACCATAAACATAAAAAAGATTTACCATAAAAGGTAACAAAATCCAATATGCACTAAATGTTATATTTTGTTTCTAAGAAATTTAAGTGCTTATAAAGACTTTTTTTTAAAATAGGTTGGTATGTAGTTCCATTTTCCTCATCTTGAAAATTACTGATCTACCCTCTGAAAAGCCTTGTATAAATTCCACAGTATGTGGCCATCCTGTAAATACTACACTGAAATGATTTCAGTTCCCTTTAATTTTCATCACTTTTCTTGTCTTTTTACTTTAGCTTTCAGAGTTAGAACGCAGTGACAGGGATCTTATAACCAGTTTTAAAAGTATTTAAGAGTACAGCCCTATCTGATTTGTGAGAATGGAAAAATCTGAACTTTTTTCTTGAGCTATCACCTTATTCCCAGCCTCAGGAGGAAATTTTCTGTACAAGCTCAATGTTCTTGATCAGGCACTGTAAACCATATACCTAAATGGAACACTCTCCAGTACAGGGGGAATGTTGTTTTTCATTCAGTCTGGTTCACTAATGGTTAAAATTTTAAGCCTTTTAACCCTCGACAAAGAAATTGCATTGAATTTTATTAAAAGGTTCTTCTCACTGACCATTTTGAATGCTGAGGTTTTAAAGGACACAAGCAGAAAGACTCCAGAGTGCACAATAAATAAATTGAACACAATAAAAGTAACTAGGTCTTTCATTAGTTTGTAAGGGCTCCAGGAGATGAGCAGTTATCTTCTTCAAGCTCTGCAGAGAAACATGAAATTAACTTCAGGTTGCACCTAACTAGAGAGACATGTAAGAAAGAACATCTCCCATTATTTAATGCCAGAATGGACAAGGCATTTTAACAGCAAAGAGGAAGATCCTGCAATGGACAAAAGCCTCAAATCTAAAGTGATCAGGAAGCACTAATTATTTTAAGTGATGACAACTCTAGAGGTTTACACATGCCAGAATACAGCTTCTATTTTAAAGCACAATAAAGTCTACTGTAACTCAAGAGGAACAAAATTCCATTGATTCTTTAGAGAATAAACTTAAGAAAACTCTTAGAAAAACAAGTAGAAAGCTTGCTACTAGCTCTAGTGATAAACTTATTAGTTTTCACTCTATGCAAAGGAAATGGAACAATATTAAGGTGAATGAATTTAGGTGTAGATCAAAACATGAAGATTATGCTGCCAGGGAGTGAAGGATTATCATCACTTACCTCCCTCATCCAGAAGCTTCCCACTCAGGGGCTGGGATGTATCTGAAGAGTAACATGTAATGGAAATTTGTAGCATTAAATTAACTGCAGCTGATTGGAAGCACCTGATGGAGAAGAGGTGAGAATACCTGCTGTTTTAGAAGTGTGAATAGGATAATCCCCAAATCTGACTTTCTGGTCTTCTGGCCTGACATTAACTACTACGGTTAAAATTTGTCTGAAAACTGGAAAAATACTGCAATAATCAGTTACAATAAACTACAGGAGAGTAGTTTACAGACCAATAAAATGAGAATAGCCTCAACTTATGGTTTTTAACTGCAAGCATGGCCTCGTGACACCAGTAATCAAACATCCAGGCAATACTCTTAGCATCAAAAGGAGACACAGGTTTTCACTGACCCATACAGTGACACAGCCAAAAAACCCAAAACAAACCAAAGCACACCTATCATCTCCTCAACAGACTAGTTAAATATGTAAGTGAAGGCTACAGAAAACAAATTCTTACCTAGTAAGCGTGTACTCCCTGAGTCCTGAGTGCAGGTTCATGGCAGAAAAAGTACCTATGCATCCACGCAATCGTTTATCTCGACCGATCTTCCACGTTACAAACAGTGGGCTGTGGCAGGGAGGAAGAAGAGAGATCACAGTGATCACACAAGCAATTCTGACAGTTGGTGTGAAATATCAGCAAAAGTACCCTTCCATCTCAGGCAACAAGGGGAAAATCTCTACAATAACTGTACCTGAACAGGCCATAGAGTTGGTGTGATGTATCAGCAACAGTGCCCTTCCATTTCAGGCAACAGGGGGAAAATCTCTACAATAACTGTACCTGAACAGGCCATAGCAGGGAGAAATGTCCTTTGCAATTCTTTTGACTGCTCTAGAAACATTGTTCATGTGATATAATAGAAAATAAGATTACTGAAATAGTTTGGGGACAGAATGAAACTGCTTGGTAACAGATCCGATATGCTCAGTGCACCTCATTGTTACCCATTAACCTTCTCCTGTGAATGGGAAAAGCCTCACCTTAGAGATCTGTACATAAGGACCCCTTAAAGGAAGGGAGAAATACCCCTGTAACAGTAGCCATCCATCCCCCTGAACACAAATACTTTGGTCCTTAATACTGCTGGCTAGAAACAGATATCCTTGGAAGACAACAAAATTTAGGAATGCCCTCTAAACTTAAAGAGCTACCAGAGGAAAGGATATTTTTTCCATTAATCCCAAGCTAGCATTTAAAAATATCAAAAATGACCAGAAGCAGAGCAAAATCTCTAAGCTGAACACAGGACCATGGTAGTTATAAAGAAACACTAATAACAAATCAATCCATACACTAAATTAATCAGAAAGAACAGAACTATACAGGCTCTTGGGGACCAAACCTTGCCTTGCAGTTCTAGAGAACTGCATTAATCAATAGACAAGCAAGAGAAAACTACACTAACTTTAATTTCTCAAGGGAGTGCACATGGCTCCTGGATACCAACCCTAACAAAGATTTCTAACACTGAGATGAACAGGGATATTTTGAGAGGAAAAGCGTGTAAAATTTGCTCTTTTTCCAGCAAGGTGACAAATCAAAGTGCATTGTATGAGCAGATCAGTCACTGCACAAGGGCACAGTGCAGCAGAGATGGGTGGAACTGTGCTGGGGATACACACACAGGGATGGATGGTGCACTCTGGGACTCTCAAGGAACAGCCCATGTCCCTTCCCTCCTCCCACACCACTGGCTTTGTCTGCTGTGGCACAAGGTACTTGTCCTGTGATGGCAGAGGAGGGCATTCCTCAGCCTGCAGCACAACACAACAGCATCCAGCCCTCTCCCAACTTGCTAAAAACTGTTACCACCTGCTGGTACAGCAACTTCCTCCTTACTTGACTGAGCTGGACAAGTTCCTTTCTTTCAATGATGATGAATAAAAGAGGAAGCTGAAGTCATAGTTTTCTTTTGGATTTCCTTTTATTTCTTTTTACTGCCACCCCCTCCCCCCTTTTCAAAAAGTTATTTAGTAAGTACTGAAAAGCATAAAGCCAGAAGGGCCCATTACCAAACATTTAATAAAATGTGGGCTATTTACTTTCCATTCAGATCAACAAGTGGCATTTTACTACACTTTCAAAAGAAAGGTATCCTAGTCACCCTTAATGATTCCAACAGAATTATTAGATTGCAATGGCACTGAAACTTCGCTCTCCCCTTGAACAGAAATAAGCATGAATAATACTCAGAATGGACTTTAGGATTATTCTCTTGACCTTTATCTTTGGATTATGAGATTTATTAGCTGTAATACACTTAGTGGAGGGCTGTAATTCAGGGAAACTATATATGTTTCCTGTCAAAACTGAATTCCTTCTAAGATGTATGATTGCTGCTGCTTTAAAAGGACAAGAGAAGAACAGAGAACTTCACTGAATGTCAAATACTACTGAAACTTCTGCATACACTTTGAAGATCCTTGTCAGTGAGTACCAAGAAAAAATGTAAAAGTTATATACATATGTTTTTGTACTACTGGTAGCAGGACAAAATGTTCAGACTGAGCTGGGTAAATGAACCACCACTGGAAGCCATTCTTACCATACAACACAAAGTCTGACTAAAGATGCTTTTCCAACCTTTCAACTTCTGTATTGCTCTCCAGGAGCCACTAAAGGTACAAGGATGTCTACACAGGAAATCTAAGCCTACTGAACAGAATTACTCAATTACCATCACAGATCTCTTCAAAGTGTAATATGGACCACAGGTTCAGAACAGTCAGTGACCCATGAGGATTCTAACTCTTAAAATTCAAGAAATAAGGCTGAAAAGAGACCTTCAGAGCTCCTGCTACTGTGAGAAATAATTACATAATTCTGTTCATAAATGATCCATGTTCTACTGTTAGAAGTAGAAATAATGGAGACAAAATCTCCAAAATGAAAAATTTGAAGGCTGCCTCAAAACCTCGCTGAAGTTCAGAACCTCTGGCAACATTCTGATTTCCTGCCAAAATGTTTTCCCAGCCAGATTGCACCTAGCTATTCTTGTGCCAACATTGTCCTTTAGTTTAAATAGTCCTTTCCCTTCCTGGTTATTATTCCCCAAAGTATTTACAGAAATAATTCACATGCCTCTTCAGACTTCACTCTGCTGAGCTGAGGGGGATGTGCTCATTCAGCTTCCTCTCAAAGGGGACCTTTCCATGCCGACCATCACATCTCTTCTCTACACTTTTTTCCAGTTTAAATTTGCTGTCTTGAACATCCATGTTTGGAACCACAGACAGAATTACAGAGAAGGGTCTTGCACCTGAATCTCTGAACTAGGAACACTGACTTCTACTTTTTAGTACTAACTCTTACAGCCTAATAGAAAGTCTTCAGAGAGCATTTCTAATCTTACACTAAACAAAGACCAGAGAAAACCTGCTCACAGAAGCTAGACAAGCTAGGAAAAAAGCATCTTTCTTATTTTGCTTTTTATTGGCATCCTTGGCTTCAGCTGCCAGCCCATCTTCCTCAAGCCTGCAATTCTTTTCTTGTGTTCTAAAGCCAATAACCCCACAAACAAATCTGCTGACATACCTGCAAATTTAAAGCTAAAGTCCCAAACTCCACCAATATTGATGTCAAAAGCAGCTAAGTAAATCAGTTCATTTTCAACTAAAAATAATGCTTTTTCATCTGTTACCTGTTTTTCTAAAAGTAAAAACAAGGGGTTTTTTGAGCAACACATTGTTAGACCTAAAGATCTTTAATAAGAAGCAGGAAAGATGGCAGATGCTTGGATGTTTTGTTATCCAATGACATACAGCAAGGATATGCATGGCACCCTGGAAACCAGTCTTCTTTTTGCCTGAGGAAGTTTGAAGCCACAAATTCCACAGGAACCAAAGAGCACACTGGGTGGAGTGCTCTCACCTTTCTGGCTGGTTCCCTCTTGATGCAGTCAGAAAGCTGCAGATGTTGTTGTTGTTTGTTAGTTTAAAAAAAAACATTCACCAAACCAGACTTTGCACTTCCCTGGCAGGTGCTCTAACAATCAGCTTCAAGCAGTTCTCTTACTCAGTTTAGGATGAAGCATAAAAGTGGAACAGCTCCAAGTTTGGGAGTGAGCTATCCTGAACCAGACTCGGAAATTTATTTGTTCAGCTTCTCTTTGTGGTGCAAGGAACTCCTAACATATGCTGCTGACAGTGTTAACAGGAGTTTTGCAGAGCATCAAGTATCAGTAGCTGAAAGATGGTGGAAGATGTTTCAAACCATAAAGGAACAGAAGAAGACACCAAATCCAGACCCTCTGAAGCCCCTGTAAACATGACAATCATTCTTCTTTCGTAAGGGTCTATATTTTGGTTTTTTTGAGAGCCAGGCACTGAAAAAGTATTTCTATCTAAAACTATTTACAAGTGCCACAGCAAGTTCACAGGCAACCTGAAGACTATAAACTCACCATCCACACATTGCATAACTTACCATTTATCAAAAAGTCTTGCCCAGCTCTAATCTAAATAGCAGGAACTGTTTCAGATGTTTGCTATAGAGGTTGTCAGGCACTACTGCACGAAAACCAGCTGATCATGTATATTGTTTTTTCCTTTCAGCTGCAAAACTGAATTGAAGAGACTGTTGCAACACAATGAGTTTAAACTGACATTACTTCCTTATACACAACTGCAGGCATCAAAAGGGGCAATACATACGCAGTCTGCTTTTCAGATTCCAAAACACATCCAACACCCTGAACACTGATCTTAAAGGCAAGCCAGAAAACGTGTGGCTGAAGCTCAGGTGCTTGGGTCACCCGATCAGGGCTGCCCATGTCACACTCCAGCTATTACACCCTCCTCATTACTGAAAAAACTAGGCCAGCCCTGTGCTTTACCTGAGCATGAACAACTCCTGGAGAACTGCAACAATCCCCGTGCAGGCCACAATGTATAAAACCTATCTGAACTGAAAGCAAGTATCAGAACAGTCTCTGACACATCCTGCTAAAAAGTGGGCCCAGGGCATCGCTAATGCTTCACAGCCAAAATGCCTTAAACCAATTACTCACCTGTTGCTATACATTACTGAAAATATTTAGACTGAAAGCACAAGTCTGCAAGCTATTTTAGCAGTCAGTCAGCTACCACAGTGAAGAGTCATCATGCCAATAACTTACACTGACATCATGCAGAATGCACAGTTAAAAATATCTTCTTTCAATGTACAGCAGCGCTGGATACAAGCTGCCTCTTATTTACCAAAAAAGTGAAAGGATTCTTCAAGTTTGGGTGTGGGAGAGAAAGCAAGAACCATGAATAAAATGGTCTTGTCCTGGTACCACCAGTATGAAAAGTTTCTCTTCCTTGTTACGGATATGGAGAAAAAGAAAGTGGGGGAAGGTGAGAAGAATAGGGAAAGAAAGGGTAACAGATGAATAATATTTCTTTACTTTTATAAAAGATGAGTGAGAAATGCTTGTTTCATTTGAAGACTTCCAAGTAATAAAAAACTTGGAGGACTTTGAAGTGAAAACGATTAAACTTGATGAACTGGAAGATAAAGTGATATTTAGATAGACATTTTAATTACAGTTATTTAACTACTACCTTTTATAACCAGAGGAGGTAAGGAAGCCTCTACAGCCCTCATGTCACTTGACACCCAGAGCTGCAGGATCTGACACTGAAAAGCTCATGCTCATCCCTTTGTAGGACCAGAGTGCTTCCACTTCAGCTCTGAGCATCTCCCAGCTCTCACATGCCCAGGAGCACCTGGGACAAACAAAGTGCCACTGCCAGGGCTCTCCTTTTTGCCTCACACAAACTATTGCTCCCCAGTTCCAGAAATTTTAAGATTTACATTCTTTCACATAAAGCTTACTCTGTTGGAAGAGCAACTCTTCCAACTACTGTATTTCAGACATCAACATTCAGAGATTGATTTCTTTAGGCATATAACCTAGTACATTTGGTGATTTTCCCAAAATGATCACGTGCCCCAGAGAGATCAGCCTCAAACCTGAGCTGTAGGTGTGAATTTATTAGCAAGTTCTGCTTATCTAAGCAGCTAATCTTAAGGAAGGTCAGAAAGCAGCTACTATTTTAAGAATATCTAGTTTAAACAAGAGTATAATCAGGGTTAAAAATAAAAGAACTGCTGCCTGGTAGGTCATTTTCTAAAGAACTTACAACACCTTAATTAAGGTCACATAAAAAATTTATTTTAAAAAAGGACATAAATTCACAAATACAGCCAGACTATGTGTCTGCTCCTTCAGCTGCAGCATCAGAGCTGCTATTCTTGTACACTCTATTACACGAGCTCAGGCAATATGGGCAGCATTCCATGAAAGAGAAGGTACAACTAACAGTTTATAAAGGGACAACAAGAAATTTTAGGCATGCTTTAGGTATTTAGATCGAATGCTCAGTCAGACACGACCAATAAAACATCAAGACAAATGAAAAAAGTTATTATTTTGCACCTCCTCCCTTTAACTCTCACAAGACAATCCCTCAAGTTCATGAAACAAATTGAGCTTCTATGACAGAGTTTGCTGTTCACTTTGCTGAAATAAATATTTTCACGTAACAAAACCCAGAGTAGCCTCAGAAATCACACACGTTGGTTATGTACAGCTTATTAAACATTGCTAAAAAAAGTTTGAGTATCTACAGTTCCTCAGACTGCACTTTCAAGACACAACCTTCAAAATCATGACATTCTCCACAGTGATATTTCTTGGGGCAGTACAGTCTCTTAAGTCAGAGCACTCAAGTCCGCAGTTCCACAGGTCACAACACACCTGGAAATTCACCACGATGGCATCTTCCTTACAACTGAATTAATTACTCACTCCATTGCTCAGAGTTACTGAGGAATCCTTAGGCCTATGCAACTTGTTTTAAGGTAAGACACTTGAATTCTCCTCTAAAATGGAACGTTTCTCTTCCCCGAATCCCCAACATTATAACTTCAACTGGGTATAAATTGTGTTTGTACAAGGGACTGATGTGTCACAGCTGAGGATGCACACACTAACCAAGAGGACACACCAGTTCATCAGCTCAGACTGCTTCAAATTACACCACCTCACCCATGTTCCAACCTGCAGCTCTTGTCTACCACAAACTCCAAGATCATCAAGCTGTTTTATACCTCAGTCAGCAGGTATCAGGTTTGTACATCTGGATAGATGCTAAATGATTAAGTGAAGTAATCTAGAATTGAGTACCTTTAGAGCATCAAAGCCTAGGGCTGTACTTTAGTCACTAAAGCCATTTGTATCTCCAAGAAATTAAGGTTAAAATAACTATCCAACAGAGATCCTCTGCATTTAGGCCAGAAGGGATATGTATAGATATTGGCTATGCTATTTAATTGAGAAGGTTTATTTTTTTTTTAAATTAAAATAAATAAGTCAAGCCTTAAAAATATTTCTAACCCATAGAGCTGTGAAGAAAGCTTTCCAAGTATGACCCAAGTATTAGCCAATACAGTATCACAAGGTTATTCCAGCTCCTTGGCTGCTGATCTTAGCAACAGTAACATTAGCAAGCCTTTATGTTTACTATTTCTTGTCAGAATCATCCATGCAACAGGGAAACCATTAGTCATTTCAAATTGAAAGTATTCTTTGCAATGATGAGGAACAGTGGCATGAAGCCGGCACCCACACAAAACAGGGAGGGGGGACATGATTAGAGAGTAGATAGGAGGAATCTAAAAGCAAGGGAGAATAAAATGGAAAATTCAATGCTCCTCAGAAGACTACAGAAGTGAAGGAACTGTGGGGAAAGGGAAGAATTCTTCACCTTCCTCTGAATGTCAAGTAGAACATGACTCTTAGTTTTAAATAATAGAAGCTAACAATGTAGAATAGAACTACCAGAATGGGACAAGGGGTTACTGCCTCTTTACAAGACAGCCCTGGTGATGCCAAGGCTCCTCACCAGGGTATTATCACAGCACTTTCTGTGATCATGCACACCATGGTCCCCTGTTCTTCCATGTTTACCCCTGACTAGCCAGGTTTAGCCTTCAGCCTTGTAAACTTCTGCTAATCCTATCCAAGTCCTGACCAGCAGGGTAAAAACACAAAAACCTTCTCATCAAAACCAACCAACCATCTGTATTTCAACACCAAAAAATTAAAACACAGTAATTAACCAGCTTTGCTTTTTAAAAAGACTTATTGTTCCATACATATTCTTTTCATTAAAGGTGCCTGCAAGTCTCTCAGCACTGGTCTGGAACAATGCAGCTTGAGGACAGACATCCCTTGACTATTTCTAGGTGAGCATATTTATCTGAGCAGTGCAGTGCCACATGTGGGAGAGCAGATAGGATGGCTCTGCGTTTGGCCTGGATGATTCTGGCTCTTATTAAGCACTAGATCAGGAATTGCTGAACTGTACACTGTTCTGTAACAAAGCCATAAACATGTAACACTCCTCTGATGAACGTAATCACCCTCACAGAATCTGAGATGTGACAAGGAATTAGAGAGTGTGTACTCCTGCCTCCATCACACCATGAACTCATTACATTTCAGATTTCATTCTTCTGCTCATTGTGCTCATTTCTGTATTCCATGTGTTTCCACTCCTTTCATTTCCTCTTCCATTTGTCCTCCCTCCATTTTTTCATACTTAAATCTTCCTTTGCAACCAGTTTTTTTAAAAAGGGGGGAGGAAAATAATGTAACACTCAAGTTATTGCATTCCACATGCCCATTATGAGTTAGGGAGAAACTCCTCAGCCCTCACTAAATAAGTCTCTATTTGTTTCATAAAATCTGGAACCTTCATTTTGATTAAAACTTCTGGAGCATTCAGCATGTTCCCCCCAAAAAATCAGCAAAAAGTTATGAGAAAGTGAGGTTTGAATTTTGAAATGAAGACGTTAAGGTTCTTTGGAACTTCTCTTATCAAAATAATGCTTAATCTTTCAAGACAGTACACATGCTTATTAAACACATCCAGGGTAAGGACTGTAACACCCAGATAAAATTCTGCTCTAATGTCAGAAGCACCCCAGAACAAGTGCCACCACAGTCTAGGTTATTAACGCACCATAATTTGCAGTATTTAATAAAATTATGTAACAATATATATACACATTATAGAACTCTTCACATTTATGCTCTGACCTACTTAAGCAATTTTTCTTCCTCAATTGCACAATTATGAACCAGAGCAGAAAAATCAGACTTTATGAAGTTAATAAATCAATTCAGTGTCATTACAAATTATGAACATTATTACTTCAGAATCTGCAGTCACCTGATCATGACTTTCTATGGGACATTTTGAAATGTTCTGAAGAAATATACTTTTGTTTCCTTGATACCTTTATTAGTGGTCATCCATTATACTTCTTTTAATCAAATCAATCTAACTTCAACTTATACATTGAAACTGCTGGCTTGTTAATAAAAGCTATTCACAAAGCAAAGCTGGTATTTCCACCTTTCTCATTCCCCAGAAGACATTACACTATTTTATGTTCCTGTAGCTAGCTCTTGACAGAAACACCAGGAAAATACTTATCAAGAAACTCTGGCTACATTTGAAGTTTTTCAAGGTAGACAGGTTCCAGCCAAGGTCACCTCCCCACCCAAGTTTCAAAGAAAGTGAGCAACTTCAAACCACAAGCAGCTCTCATATCAAAAAATGAGCTCAAACACATGCACCCATTAACAAACTAACAAGTCTTCACGTTAACAAGGACTGGCACTACTTATCTTCCCAAAGCAACACCAGGGAGTCTCCTCTCCAGAAGGACCACCTAGTCCTGAATGAGAGACAGTCATGTCAAAGAAAAGCAGTTTAAAGGGGCCCAAACAGTCAGCCTGAAAACGTAACTGGACACTTTGCAAGTCAAAGTTGAAGCAGCTTCAGGACCATCAAAGATCTCAGGTATGGTTGGTGATCTCTCCAGGTGCAGACTGGAATTGAGACAAAATATTTCCACTGCAAGTATTTTCCTTTCAATGGTAACTTTTTTTTGCAATTAATGCTTTGAAAGCATTCAGCAGAAAACTTTTCTAAAATTCCCTGAATGTATCCAAAGCCACATGTTTTAAGAACACCACATGCAACATGGTTTAGAAAGCTGTGTAAGATCCCCAGAACTTCTACCCCATAGAAGATCAGCAGACAGTGCTAAAGAAATCAGGTAAGAATAGCTTCTATATTTTTATTTCCTTAGCTGTCACTAGCAAGAATGCAGCAAACATTAGTTTTGAGGCACTGGCATAATGTTTCCCCTTCTACCACTAGCAGAATGATGCAGGCATAAAATTAGTTTTGAAATTTGATAGAGAAAAAGCATTCTCCAAGCACTGAAAGTCTGGAAGCTTTGTGCCACAGCATTATTTCCATTCTTTTAAGAGAGAAAACAATTCCATGCTCACAAGTAGTTGCTGCCTATTTACTACAAGCCAGGAGCCAGCAAACACTGTTTTACAGAGAGTTCAGACAGCACCTTAACAAACTACCCCTGCCTTTAGAGTCTACACAGATTATCTTAAAAGAGCCTGTTCTCTTTGCCAGTGAAGATACTGAATTTTTCACTCTGATCAGACTTGCCAGTTTTACCCAAATTGCCAGTGACCACTGGATTTTCATAAACTAATCTTTTTTGTTCTGCTGAAATAGGACTTGAAGCAGTTACTCGAGCCATCAGTGAAAAATCAGGAGTTACAGTTAATAAAAGGTCACAAAATTTTATTAGAGCTATAACTGGGATTCTCCTGCTACAGACAAATCATAACTTACGTTTTAATCAATTTCAGCTGTGACACACACTGTTCATTCAAAATATTAGGTCAGTGAGTAGAAGGCGGCAATGCAATGTATGCAATTTGTTCTGGAAAATAACTTTCTTAATTAAGTTCAGACACTTTATACATAGAAGACACTAGGCAGAGTCATAAAAGCATCCATTTGGACC
This sequence comes from Hylia prasina, assembly GCA_013397195.1. NCBI lineage: Eukaryota > Metazoa > Chordata > Aves > Passeriformes > Sylviidae > Hylia > Hylia prasina. The sequence continues at coordinate 584,594 of VYXD01012323.1, read as the reverse complement.
TTTAAAATGCTTTCTGTTAGTTGCCAAATGCACGATGCATGCTGAGACAGAAGCACCTAAGGGCACAACATAAACAGATGAACAAACAATTTATGCCAATAATTTAGAATTTGCCAAGCCTGTGAGAAATTAACACACAGGAGTTTTCTGCTTAAGTGGAACTTGGTTCAAAGGACTGAGAAATATTTAAAGAAACCTAAGGAAAAGATTGAAACTACACAGGATTTTTTATAGCAATAATATGTTACAAAACTTATATGCCAAGGTGTCAGCTGACAGGAGAGACTGAAGTTCAGCCAAACATTGAAATTTATCCCTTTAAAAATCATTGCTCCTTCTCATTGTAAACTACATATTTTAAAGGTCTGCTGCATAACAGTAGCTTGCAAGAGACTTGAAACACAAGGAAGCACACAAGAAGACACATTAGCATTTGCTTTCAGATTTTTAGAATTTATTTGCAGAATGTTTAACTTTGAACATAGTAAACATTCAAGCATTTTGGAAGTGGTTTCAAGACACTCATGATAATGCAAGAAGAGCCTAAGAACAAGCCTCAGAACAATCTGAATTTGCCCTCTAATTCAGATTTCACTAACTCAACAGCTGGAATAAATAAATTATTATTAAAACAATGCATTCTAGATTGCACTGTTTGTATAGAGCTTAGCCATGTAAGCAATGAGATGACACTTTAAAGGTAGTCTAAATACAGGGCTGGAATTAGAGCCAAATGGAATTTATATTTTTGATAAAGACATAATAAAAGACAGCACTTTTAAGATGGACAAGGGTGTGATTCAAAATCACAGAGTTCTCACTGGTTTGGAAGTCTGTGGAAACTGGATGCTTTTGAGGAAGACAAACATCTCTCAGTCAGCACAGGTACAGAACACAGGATACCATGCCTTCAGATGAACTGGGTGATCTCTCATGTTCTTCCCACCCCTTAAATCACTAATGACTGCATCAAGGGCTGAATAATAGTGAAGTCCAGAGCTGTTGCTTAAATAAATACAGACCTGCTCTAACATCCCATCCCCAGACAGCCTCCTCTCTTGTTCTGCAATGAACATGTGATAAGGGAACTGATCTGGTTAAAAATATCTCTCTCCTTTTTGCCAGTTTAACCTAAACCAAGTGTGTTTCTCTCTTGTTTCACTGTCCAGGGGCATGCACAGGGATGTCAGCTCAAAACGAAGAGAGGCAAAAGGGGCAGTAAAGAAGGGCAACGAGATGACTGCTTACATTTGCATCTCACAAGAGGTAACACATCCAGCAGAGCTTAAACAACAGGGAACAGCAGTAAGATTATTAAAGAGAGGTAATTACTTTCATGAGGACAGACTATACTGCTGGAAAAAGCAGAGGAGCTTTCAGACACACTGCTTCAGCAGATTATGCAACACACAAGACAGAACAAAACTGGTCATGAGGTAAACAGAACCGTGCTAACCTTGAACAAGAACACACTTAGCACTCAGGCAACACAGAAGTGTGTTAGCAATAAGCCAGATGAGTGCTCACTGATCTGTCTGGAAAAGGAATACACTGCTGTTAGTGACACGATGATGCAGTAATACACACAGCCAGGACTGAGGCTACAATTTCAAGCAGGCAACAGACATGACTTAGTTGCTTTCAGACGTCCAAGATAACAGAGCATCATTTTCTGAGCAAATACTCCATGCTATCACCAGCCATACAGTTAGACAACCCATAAACACAAAGACACCAGCTCTAGCAAAGGAAATTACTGGAGGATACAGAAGCATCTTAACAAGATTTCCCTGTTGTTACATTCTTCCAGCAGAATCCTCCACTGGCCATTCCTGGGACACTAATAAAGCAGATCCTCACTGGGGACGTCAGTTCTTTCACAGTCTTTTACCAAACACAAATTCACATGAGTACAGAGATGCTGTCTGCAATTCTGATTTCCAGAAATGCATTTTCTTCCTATTTGAAGACTGACAATTTTAGGTTTATGCCTTCATTATGAGGGAACAAATCTAAAAAGTTCTAAAAAGCACACCACTTCGTATGAACCTCACTGCAGTTTTATAATGGATAACAAACAATACCATTGAAAAAGGCTCTTGTGTTGCCTACTTGTTTTTCTCTTCTATGCTTCATCATGCCTTTTGCCATCTCTAGCATTCATGTGGACCCTAGGATGGGTCAGAGCTAATCTCTTGAACAATCCACCCTCTGCTTCCTGTTGACATAGGGATCCTCCTTGGAGCAGACAGACTTAGGACTAGGAAGAAGCAGGTGTGGTTATCAGATGACTTTACTTGACACACAGCTTGCTCTATTTGTGGCAGCACCCAGCAGATGGAAAGGCAGCAACCTCACAGGGCTTCTACACTGAACACTGACTACTTGGTGATTCAGCAAAAAGCCAAAAAAACCCCCCAAACCAAAACACCCCAACCAAACAACCCAGCAGTCCACTGAACCCACACTAGTAACAGCAGTGTATGGAATCACGGGATGGATTCTCTGGGAAGTAAACTCAGGTTGATGGACAGAAGAATTACACTCAGGATTTCCATGGTTTGACTTTCTCAAGTGCTGCCAGATCCACATGTGAGGCTGAGAAAGGAAGTCAGTGATACAGACAGCAAGGATTTAGACATGATGGGAACAGGAAGAACTTGTTAGGCATGCACATTAGGCATGCCAGAGTCAGCCAGACTGGCATGCTAATAAGAGTTTTGGAACTTACAAACACTTCTACACGAGTGCTAGAAATTTCATAAGTAACACATGGGAAGTCCAAATACTTGGCCTCACCTGACACCCTCAAAGTAACAAGGATCTTAAAGATCTGGTGGAAGACAAACCAAAACAGGATAATGCTGAGAGCCTGCCAGCAATTCCAATGGGAGTGACCAACAACAGGCAGATGGGGAATGGCACTGTCTGTGAAGGTTGGATAAACATTTCATGGCATAAATTGTCAAGGAGAGGAGAAGCCCAATGAACTTCTTATGGTATAAGTCATATAATCAAGTAATCAAGTTATTAAAGTTAGACCTAGTTAAAGGAAAGGAAAGCTGCTCTGTAATTGTGCCTGCAGTGCAATTGTATTTCAACATCACAGCTGAATACAGTGAGACAACTATTGGCATAAGGATAATTAATGTTAAGGGAACAGTGTTAAAAAAAAGCAGTAATTAGTAATCCTGTTTCTCCTCAAAAACAAACCAACCAAACCAAAATCACACAACCTTAAAAAGAGAGGACAAAAATTACACAAAAAAGCAGACAAAATTCTGTATTAGGAGATCAAGTAAACACTTCTCACAGTTGGAAGCAAAACAAAAGCAGTCAAAGGACTACATCAGCCCCTGCAATAAAAGCATGATTAAATGGGGAAGTTAGGAAGCAAATCTGAGAAGTCAGCTTTTAAAAAAAGAAAGCTTGCTTAAAGAGAACTGAAGAGATTAGAATATATATGGTAGGTCAAAAGTGAACAGGAAATAGAACTTAACATGTTTGGGTATCACCTTGCAAAGTCACTTAACTAAATTAAAAGCAGAAAACCAACTAGAAAAACCAGTGAGATCTCTTACAGACCAAAATGGGAAAGGGATGGAGGATTGACAACACCAGTGTAGAGAAGCTCAGTGGAACACTATTCCCAGTATCTACCAGTGAAGCAACTGGGGACATTCACACCTACCCTCATAGTATGTAGGTCAGAGGGATGAGGCCACTTTGAATTAAGTGCAGGGAAGCATTTGGCTGAACAGACAGGTGAGACAGTTCACCAGGGCCAGCAGAGCCCTGCACAGGACAGCTCCAAACCTGGCACAGGATCTGCTGGGCAACAGGTTGCCAGTGTAAGTCCAGAGCACACTGAAGGCTCTAAAGGGACTGACAGTACAGAAAAGCAAAGCAATTTCCATCCCTGCAAAGTAGCAGCAGATCAGATCACTGAGCAGAGACAACCACTCTGCTGGAAAGAGTACACACAACTTCCCCCAGAGAAAATCCTACCAAGGCCACAATTCTTCCCCCCTATGCTGCTGCCAATTTATATATCCCTCTGAATTTGGGGACCCAACTGTTGGATCCACTGAGTTACTGGGCTGAACACCTGATGGTCTTGTGGAAGCAATCCACCAAGACTCTTTTGAAAAAAATAATGACCTGTAAATGTAATCTTCAACCACTCAAAATGGGCTCAAGTCTCTCTGTGACAGCCTGCACGTGGTTCTGCTACATATTGCAGCTCCTTCACTGCCTTAAAATCACAATCCAAAGGTTTGCCATACATTGCAATGTTTGCAACTATGTGCATAAAAGCACCATGATGTACCCAGATGAACTCAGCCAGGGGAAAAAAAAAAATCCCTGTTTAGCCTTATATTCTAGCCTGTAAGCTTTGTTCTGATGGTTGGGGAATTAGATGTAGGGCAAACAATTGGCAGTGCTGTTAACAGCAGAATCACAAAAGGAAATCTGTTATGTGATGGCTTTTTCTTCCACAGCTTCTGGATGTACTTGCAATCTACCTGCTCAATGTGCCAAAAGCTGGAAAAAGTCATTGAGGTGAGTCCACAAAAAAAAAAAAACCAACCCACAAAATTCCCTTCATTGTAAGCTTTAGCACTGCTGGGTAGAGCAGCAGGCTTACAGTGTCAACCAGGAGAGCATTCTCAGAGCAGAAGACAAATCCAGGTTAAAACAACTTGAGCTACAGTTCTTGTCAGCCTAAAATTAATATTGGCTGGTTGCAAGGCTCCCATCTTTCCCCAGACCACATGGGAAGACCCTATCCCTTAATCTAAATCTGGCATTCAGGATGCTAAAAGACTCAGCAAAAAAAGTCTTAAAACTCAGCAAAAAAATAACCTAACAAAAAGCAGCAGAGTATCTGGTGCTGACTTATCAGGCAGAAACAGCACAGCCAGCACACACTGATCAATGCAAGTAGTTCAAGGGAGGGTGTGGGGCACATGCAGGAGGATGTTTTGTTTGCCCTGGACGTGGAGTCTCATCCAAAGGTTGTATTTAACTCACATTGCTTCCCCAAACCAGCAAACTGCAGTCAGAGCATTAATTATGCCTGCAGTGGTCTTGGTATGTGAATGAAGTCAGACTGGGAATCTGCTGTTCTATATTCTTCTGTAATGTCACTCAAGTGGCTTGCAGGACACAAATACACTGCATGAGATAGAAAGCCATTCAACAATAACAAGACTAAAGAAAAACAAAATTCTGAAAGACCCAGAATTAATCTCAGAGACACTACAATGCTTCCACAACAAAGCTTAAACACATCTTTCTGAAATTAAATATTCTCTCAAGCACCACATGAGAAGCGATCTCTCATAACTATGTACAGAAACCTTCAGTGAGATCCCTTCAAATGTCAAAACTGAATTTCAAAAATCATCCTCTCAGACTGAAAACTCTGGAAAACAACCAGAGTGCATATTAATTTTGATGCATCAAAATCTGTGTGTTCACGTTTTGTTCTGTGTGTTCATGTTTTGTTCTGTTTTTGTTCACTAGATATTTTATGACAGCAAAAAGCTAATGACAACTTCAAATTAACCTTGAAAATGACATTTCTGAAGCTAACACAAAATACTACTCTGCACACCAGCAAAGTATATATATAGCCTTTCAAAAGTAGTACCAGGAGTTCTCTAAAAATATTGTATCCTACAACTATGCCACAAAATATGTGTAGTATTTAATTTAGTATAAATTTGCTAGTTTTGTTACAGACAGTTATTTGGTATACTACCAAAAAGCCCCAAACCAACTCACCACCTATGAGCAGATCCCACACAACCACGATTCAATCATTCCAGGAATTAGCTAAAACAAAACAGCTGCAGACCAAATCATTGATCTAAAGATGAATATTATTTTGTTGTTATTAAATCTGTACATTGGCTCACGAATGAAGTTTGTAAAGGTCAAACCACTGAAGATTTATCTTTACTCCAAAAAACCTAAACATTCAACCATCCCACTGTCTATTTTTTTAAATCAACACAGGTAAGGGTAGATAGCTTTTAATGGTCTGTGAAAAACACTCTACATCCCTTGAAAACAGAGGTCCAAATTGCTCCTTTTTGGATTTCTCACTGCAATGCTTCAAGGTGACAAATCTCCTATTTTCACCTCTTCCAAGGCAGAATAATTCCACTATTGTGCCACCTTGCTCCCTGACTTCAGGCTGCAGCCTCAGATCAGACAGCAGGAGGTTGGCACCAATTTTCTTTCAGTAACCTGGGAAAGGTGGGTCTGCACTGTGAGCAGCAAGGCTTCCTGAAAACTCAAGCATGGATTTACACCCCTGACTCTGCTCAGACACAGCCACTGGCACCCCACCCCATGAACAGCACTCAGCTCTGTGCCAGACCACACAGGAGGTGGTGGCACCTCAGGCCAGAGTTCCTCTGATCATCATTTCCAGTTTCAGCCCCATGGAGGCTGCCACTCCCTCCACTGCCTAAAACACAGGTGGCAGTGGGCTGATGGGGAAACCTAAACAAAGATAAGGAGGAACAGCAGGATAACCATATAAAAAATTGATTAATAACCATGTTACCAGCTCTAGGAGCAATGATCACCTACTATACCACTTTATTGGTTTGTTGTTTTGGTTTAAAAAAAAATTAATAAAGCCACACAAACAACCCACCAAACTGCAACTTTGCTTTAAAAGTCCTACACATACCACAATTTCAAAATTATCACCTTGAAGTCTTCTGACATTTCAATGCAAATGTGGAAGCCCCAACTTTTCCTGGCACCTCAGGGTGAGCCTGTCTGTTCAGTTCCCTGTTACTCCCCTTCACAGAAACTGCGTTCCCACACTGCTCCATTTCTTTGCTGTCATGAAATGCTGTGCAAATAAAAACCCATTTTATTAGGTGGCTGAAGTCAAGCAGTAAAGTCTCCAGTATCACCACTCCAAAAAACATTACTGCTTAACATATGCTTTGTTTGCCATTTGAATCCTTTCCTTGAGTTTTATTTTGGCAACCTTTCTTATTAAGAGCAAAAGATTCTGTGTTCAGAAAACCAATACCCCATCCCCTGTTCAACATGAACAACAGCACAGTTATGGTTCAGTTCCAACCTAGTGAAAAATTATTTATACACATAACATTTTCCAAATTCATTACCTCCACAGAGCTCTGTTACTGATCAATGTTTCCTTCTATTCATCTCCACCTCAAGAAAGTCATAAACCATTCTCAAACCAAAAGCAGGCTGCAAAGAAAGGTAAAAGTTTCATTCATTGGTGACACCATTTAACTTCATGTCAGAATTATCAGTGGATCATTACTCACTACCATGGCTGCATATGAGAACATGAACTTGGCAATGATCACCAGTGTCAATTAAAAAATAACCAAAAGAACAATTTTCAGGCAAGAAATAAAGACAGTAAGAGAATACGGAGAAGACAAGCTTTGTCACATTATCTTGGTAACTTGAGACTTTCAATGGCAAAATCACTGTCTTAATTCTTGAAAACTTCATCACCAGAAGACTTCTCACTCTAGAACATATTAACAAAGCAGAAATAACCAAGGACCAGGATTGTTGCCATCTATCAGCCCCTTCCATAGGGGACCCATGAGAAGGTAAAATACCACTGAGGCTTAAAGCCCAAATCCACTCCAGTGAACTCAGAGGGACTTTTTAAACTATCAAATCTATTAATCTTACTACCAAAGGCAATGTGTCATATATATCTTATCATAAAGCAATCAAGGTCTATCTAAACTATTTGGATGGCTTGCCCCCACTAATCCTATTAGTGGTTACAATAATGCCACACTGCTCCAGAAAGTAGAAACCTTACACTCTAAATCTAAAACTAATTCACAGTCTTTTTATATCCTTTTGTTCTTCTAACAGTATTGGCACCTAGTTTAGTGAGTTAATTTGTGTCCCTTTGTCTTTCTCTTCCTATACACACACACACAAAGAGATTATATAGAGAGAGAAACCAGTATGTATACACACACATATATATATACACACCTCCCCTCAATCAAATTTTGTACCTTTCAGTCACTGTTCTGATCCTCTAAAGCAGCCCAGCCCTTCATTTTCCTTTGCAGGCTGATTTCACACTTTCAAGCACTCTGGCTGCCCTGCTTTGCAAACACAAGATGTCTTTCTCCTGAGAGCAGCAGAACCATAAACTTTTATAAGTAAGCTCTCAGCCACTCCCTTTAAAAAAGTATTTAATACTTTTCTATTCTTATTTATAATGACTCCTTAAAATAGCCACTTGACCTTTCAATATCTATAGCATAATGAAATTTAAGCAATCTGATGGTCAACTGGTAATACCAGAAAACCCATTGAGGAGAGAAACAAACTCCTAACTTACAGAATCAGTTTTTATGTTCTCCTGAAGTACATGGCATTGTTCTAAAAAATACTGATTTTCATTCAATTTCTAACAGTATAGTCCCTGAAGTATTTCAAACATTCCTGCAAAACATTCTCATCTTCCTTCCAACTTCACCTCAATAAAACTTCATTTATAATCTACTTATTGCTAGTGGGGTGGGGTGTTGGGGAGAATTACTGATAAAAGACATCACTTCTGATTGCAGATGTCCCAAACTACTGAAGACCAGAAAAATATTTAGGGAAGTATCATTATAGTGTCAACTGCTTGTACTTTCTTGCTACCCTACCTCTTCTTGCTGCTCATCTCTCCTCTTCCAACACTCAGTAAATCAAGAGATCTTGTCTCTCTACACAACCATAACTTACTGGCTCTAGCAGGGCATGGAATGTGGAACCATACCCTCTTCAGTTTCAAAATGTCCATAAAAGAATACTGTTCATACAACTTGAACAGAAACATAAGAAGCAGTATAGTTTTCAGAAGGTTTTGTCTTCAACTTGTATTAGCAGAGTCAAAACTGTCTGAACTATTCCCAGGGAAAGGATGCACTGAACAGCAGCCTAAAATACAAAAGGGGATACTGTGACTATGAGAACCCCAAATGAAAAAACTATTCTGGAAAAAAATCATTGCAAATTCTGTGACTTAACTGAGAAGCAACAACAGCCTTTAAAGGAGTCAAGTTAACATGAATACAACTGTGATTCATTTCAGATATAGTGGATTACAGTTTTTAAAAAAAAGGAAAAAGGGAAAAAAAAAGAAGTGTATGCCTCCAAGTTGCCAATTTAGGCAAAAACATCCTGAGCTGATTCTGGAGAGCTTCTTGGCAGGGTAATCCACTCAAGAGAAAGAACAGTTGCAGGAATAGCCAATTTCTCTCTATACTAACTTGACAAAGAAAAGTAGGTTGAGGTGCCTTATTTTTTGCATTAAGAACACAAGGTAGAGTGATTGAAGACCTCATCCAAGTTTGTCCATCTTAATCAAATGGCCAGGAACAAAAGACAACCCTTCCAAAACACCACTGCAGTGATTCATCCTTAAGTCCCACTTGCCTCCTCTAATAACTTGCATACAGAGAAGTTGGACAGAACCTGCAACCCAGAAACACTCACAGGTCCAACAGCCATTCAGGATTTTTATGTAAGATCTTCTCTTTCTTCTTTTGACTAATCCAATCACTTAAAAACAAGCAGAGGTCTTATCAGTGGAACCATCTGAACATTACTGATCTCTCTGCAATGGCCTCTTCCAAGAAATTTTTGGCATCTCCAGCCCCCTAAAATTTAGTGCCAAAATGTCAGAGACCATTTTGAACTGGCCTAGTTTTCCCCTCCAGAGCAATTTCCATTAAACATTCTACATAAAATAACAAGCAAGAAAGTGTAGAATGCTTATGTTGCCTAACTATTGGATGTATATCTGTCATCCATATATTTATATGACCACTGGTCAGAAAAAGAATAATATCTCACATTGTAGCAGCAGAGTGTCCATCATGTTCCTCTATCTTCATCTACCCTGTCTAGTGGAACTATTTCAGCTCAGACAAGCAAGAATCTGCTGCTGCTGAACATCTCAACACAGGATGGCAAAGGGTAGTAGGTAGTCTTTGAGTAGGTTATTCCAAGACATTTATATTATGTATGTGGAGAAATTTAACACCTTGAAATCCTCCAAAAGGAAGGGGGAAAAAAAAGCAGCTGGCACCAAACAACCTGAAGCACAGATTCCATATTCTCCCAAAGAGAGGTACTGCTGGGAGGGACTTTTTGCAGTGGCTTAAATTTCCACCTTAAAAGCTCAAGCTGTTCAAGCAAAGAAAACTGCAATAAATCATCCCTGAGGTGAAAAGAAACCACAATGGTTAAGTGTACACAGGAATATTTGTTCCACTTGAATCTTTTTCCTGTGAATTAAGAAAAAGGTAATTTGAGTTCCATTTATTCTTCTTTATAACACTTCATTTTTAATGCTTGGGTTTATCCAGTGTTCCTTCCAAATGAACAGCCCCAATTTTTATATATTCTCTCAACTTTTAGTACCAGTATTTTAGAGGAATTTATGTACTATGGTGGAAAATATCCCACATGAGATTTCTGCTGCCTGCCTCTTCTGTACCTGTTTGTTTTTCAGTTTTAGTTGAACTGAATCAGAGCCAGACTCCTGCTCCTATTTCTGAAGAAGAGTGAGCCTCATTACTACAACTTCACCTTCCATCAGCATCTTATTAGGGATCAGTTTTAATACTACATGACCATCTGGTTCTTCAGAGTTTGGGTAACTGCTTGTACAACACTGTACCAAAAGAACTTGCCTTCTACTGCCTGGCTTGCAGTTTTTCATTTGTACCAGTGGCTTGCTGGAGTTTTGTTCCCTTCATGCTTAAGAGATACTTCAATTGCAATTAATCACCTCCCTTCAGGCACTGCAGCACTCTTTGAAGAGGGCTTCTTTCCTCACTACACCTTTTCTGTGGGTTTTCCAACCACCCAGCTCAGCCTCCAGCACTCTATCTGCAGAAACACTACTTAGAGAAGGTTGGTGCAGCACTTTCTTTGCCTACTTAACGTGGCAGTCAAATAAAGTACTGAGGACTGCAAAAATATGTCTTTTCTTCCTCATAAAGGTCCTTACAGGGGACCTCTACCTAGCACATCATCTTTCCCAAAAGTCAATCTTTCAGCAAGTTTATTTATACAGAAAAGAACAGCCTTGCAAACTTGCCATTCCTTGGCAGCTGAACTTACCTTCGTGCTCACTTACTGAGTAAGGAAAATAGTGTGGCACCCAACCCTTATATTCTTACAGTGATATAAAAAAGGGGCTGGAAGCAACCACATTTACTTAGTTGGCCCACACTGCTGTCCACCAGTGGAGAATCACACACTTTTTTCTACCTTAATACACCTAGAACTCATGAATTCTTGAGCATCACCCATAGAATTCTTATCTCTGTACAAAGCATCACATGGCAACCAGGGAAAGTGTTTTAACTTTCGGAGAAGATAAAGCAGAAGCAATACTGATGCTGAAGATAAAAACTTGTGACAGGGATCTTTCTCTTCTGTCTCAAACACAGCCTCCAAGTACCACTCAGTAAAGCAGACAGCCTCACAGATGCTAGAGCCCATGGTGTGCCAACAAGGCCTGGAGAAGAGACATCTTTGGTGGGAGAGGGGCAAAAGATAAATTACAGGTGTATGTCTATGGCACATACATTACAATCACTGCAGCCCTAGGTTCAATGTCACCAAAGATCTCAAGCTAATGGAAAGAAAAGCATAAAGTGAGATTTTATATACCATTAAGGATTGTGAGAACTCCATCTTTGTAACGCAGGAGTGCACAGACATACAGATCTCTCTATGGCTGCTGTCCCAGTGACCTTGCCACAACTCTGTGGAGCTGTTCCGCAGTCCGTAAAATGTCACTCATGAAATTAGCACTTTAACAACCTTGGCTGCAAGTACTTGGTGCAGCAAAGCAATATCCATGTACTCACAACAAGCACTGCCTTCCAGGAAGTTATCAAAGCCCAGTCAGACTACAAAAACTTCAGGCATATCATGTAAGGCATGGACACAGACCTGCAGTCTGTTAGGGGACACCCGTTGGAACGGGATGATAAATGGAAAACAAAAAATATCTCAGCAAATACGTTTCTGACCAATGGAACAGGAAGGCATCCCACTTCAGAAATGCAACTCTTTACATTGATTCCTTTAGCCAACACCCCAGTCATGAAAATGAAGGGCTTTTCAGAAGGTCATACAAGCAGCCCAGGAAAGATGCTGACTTGTTCATAGTGCCCAGCTTTTGGTCAGTCAGCATATACCACAATATTATCACACAGTGAGGACGTGCAGGAGCAGCTAGGACCAACTCAACAGCCATATTCCATTTGAGAGCTACTGCACTCCTCACACGCTTTGTCATCAAGGACATGTTTTTGAGAATTTGTCAGTTAACCATGGTAGAGCTGCCCCATCTTGTTATTTAAATGCAAACTTTGCAATGCTAAGCTGAGTACCAATCTTAATAACCCACTCCTTAGGAGCACAAACATCATAAAAAAAGTCAAGCATTTTCATAATGCTTTGCTAATGAGGGTCAGGGCCTGACTGGACTTGTTTTGGCCTCCAGCCTAGCAACAGTTTCTGTATTGGCTCAACTCCGGTGCGTCTACTATTATTTTTAAATAATTTACATATTTCCTGCCTTCCGTGGAGATTCTTGCCACAAAGCACCAGCATATGGTATATATCAAACAACTAACACTTCTACTTCTAAAGACAATAATTTGATGCTACAGAAAACCTGCACTAGACTGTAAACAGTTACTTAATGCAGAACCAGAGAGCTTCACATACTGAGCTTGCTCCATTAATTATGGCATGAGTTTTGAGAGAACTAAGGACTACATTTCATTCATTGACTGGTCACAGTCTAGATTTGTAAACTAAGCAAAATGAGCCAACCCAGGGCTCCAAACTTTTATGTTCAGGTTTTCTCTTTAACTGTCAGTGACCAAGAAGTACCAGCATTAAATTTCTCTTGGTTTAGTATTCAATACTAGATAATATTACTATTATATTTAACTCACACCTGAAGAGAAGGCAGAACAGTATACTCTACCAGCAGCTGCAAATAAAATATTTGCCTTCTTAAATCATTAATGTCTCAACGATCTCTAGCAAAAAAATATTGAAGATAGATGTATGTGTGAAGTAAAATCTAGACACAAAATATATCTTTCTGACAGTCAGAGAGTTTAAATGTCAAAAACAGTGATAAAATTTGAATTTCCATGAAAATCTTTAGCAGGAACATAAAGTCCAAAACAGAGTAAAGAAAACGTGACAAACAATATGAGTGTAACTAAATTGAAGGAGGCAATAAAAATGAATGACCAGACTGATGGCACAAGGAGAGGTGGTTGCTGACTCTCAAAAGGAAGGGGGGGAGTATGAGAACAATTAACTTCCACAGAACTAGTACTGCAGAGAATCAGAGCATTTAGTATAACTTTGTGATGACTGTTTTTGGCTGAAGAAACACCACCAGGATCTATCCTTAAGACTGTCAATGATTTGATTTCCTGTACTAATATAAACTACCTCATCTGCATGTAAGAACAGCTCACTAAAGTGAACTTAGGAAGGCAAAAGTCCTCACATTACAGATAATCTAATTTGGAGTTTATCATAGCATTATTTTCTCAGTTCACCAATCGTATCAGAGGATGAACCTACTGGCAAAGGCCACTTCTTTCTGAAGCCATGCAACCTTATCCCTTCTGCCCCTCTGCTGCATCAAGATGCACTCACCAGATCTGCTTTCAAATATGCTGGGAATTCCCTGCTGAGCACTGCCAATGCCAGCCAAAATACACATTCTCTACTGCACTGGATTTTCAAAGCATCTACCACAGAATGCTACTCTGAAAGAACCACCACTTTCTATTCCAACATTTAACATTCAACAGTAAAGACCCATACACCCTGTTAATTCAGAAGAAAATACTGAACTTTATACAAATCCACGTGACACACACATGAAAACCAGAATGAAGTCAGACACCCAGACATGAAAGAACACTTCTCTGTGTGTTTCCTTGTTGATCTTTAGCCATGACCAAGCATTCATTATAGCTGTTGTGTAATATTGGAGTGTAACAATAAATTCAAATTATTACTCAGTCTGCCCCAAGACAGTGTAAGTCTCCATTGCCACACAACCAAGTCCTGCAGAGAAGCAACAAAATTTCATATTCCTGGCATCAAGAACAGTAATGACAATAGAAAGAACACTGCTGGGTTTTTCAAGACATGAAATTGAATATGAATATGAAATTCTAAGTTTCCAGACAAAGTTTCAAAGAAAAGCTTGTAAAGAAGCATATCCCAAAGCAAGCAAGGAGTCAAGTGCAATGTTCCAACATTACAGTAAGTTGCACAGACTAAAGCATGAGGTCAGGAAACAAGAAATTGAGAAAAGGATGAAAATCCCATCAACTGCAAGCCATAGCACTTTTATTCATGTGTATGTGTAAACACATGTACATACCTACAGAAAAGTGTCATTTCTCTTCCATGTCTTAATAGAAATTAACACTGCAGGGAAAAAAAATCAGCTTTGGGGCTGTACAGGAAGATTTTAAGATTTTATTTTTAGATTTCAATCTAAATTACCAGCAATTCTCCATCATTACCAACAGTTTACACCAAGACACAGTACCTAAGGAAAAATCCTGCATATACACTAACCCTAGAATCATTTCTTCACTACAAGGTTAAGTTACACTCACTTTGAGTAGAATCACAACTTTCCTTGAGTGAGAAAACTAATGGGCACAAGATTAGCTAACTCTGTATTTTTAAACCATATTGAATTGAAATGTTTCCAAACTTCACTAATAAAATATTAAGGCAGAGTAGTACTGCTACCCCATACCCTTTCAGATTATGTAAATGAACAGATTTTAGACCTGAAAACACAATGAAATACAAAAGTCAGGCACATCAACGTGGCTGCAGATCTGCATCTCTGTCCTGTAGCCAAACAAAAAGTTGCTGCAAAATACCACAAGTCATCAATGAAGAAAGGAACAGATAAATTTCTGAGCTAAGTCTTTAGCTCAGAACTGGCTATCACCTAGATAATATTTTAATCCAGAGGTCTTCAACCACAGAAGATGGTCAAGCCATACAAATCATTCCTGTGGCAGGGAACGTGGCAGCACAGGGCTGTCAGCTTCCCTAAAGCATCAGAACCACCACAGGTGCCAAGGTCAGCTACAGGCACCTCCTACTGCCACCAGCACAGAGCCCCAACAGAGGAGGAAGAAGTGAGCCAGCCTTCATCCAGGCATTTGAACACAAATGCCAAAGAGCTGTTCAGGCAGATGGGAAGCAGGGCACAGGTCCCATCACTCATTCCAGCTGCAAACTCTGGGTGACCAAGTACCAGATGACAGAGGTAGAACAAATGATTCCCCTTAAAAACTGTCACCACTAAAATAACACTGCTCTCCAGCAAGGAACCTTCAGGAAGGGACTACAAAAAGTAAACAACTGGCAACAGAGTTAACCTGATGGACTGCCAGACAACTTCTTCTCCACAAAGATGGTGATATTAAAATTAAGTAGGCAAGATGAGAGCCTGAAGCAAACACTGTGCAGGGCAAACAGTCAGAAAGGTGATTTCTGTGTGCCAAGGGAAATCATTACAGTGAGCAGAGATGTGAGATTCTAAGAAAAGTGTCCTGCTGATTCCCCACAGCACAGCTTCAACTGAACTCCTCTCCACACACTTACCCTCCCTCTCTTGTCACAACCTTCTTGCACTTCCACTCAAACACTTTCCTGCTCGAAGGAAAGCAGCAGTGTGAACCTTGAGCCCCTTCACACTGGTAGACACTTCCTTTCCACTTCCACAATGGAAGGCAGGATATGGTATTGTCTCCACTAATCATGACAGCCCATCTTGTGTATTGCAGAGAAGCAAACCAGAAAAGCAATAAAGGGATAGGAGTTATTTGTCAAAAGGTAAGAAACACCGGGAAAAAAGGCTACTCAGTTTTCCTTCTCTATAAATGAGTGGGCTAAAATGCTTTTACAACTCTTCCTATATCCCCTTACAATTCATTTCTATGGACACTTCTAAAAACCTGCTTTTAAACAAGTTCAGTGGTCTGTAGCTTTATTCATCAAACTGGGTCTCAAAAACAGTGTCTAAATGACACTTTGTCCAAGAGACAATTTCGTCTGGGTCAGCAATTTTCAAATTTTGTATCAGTGTTCACACTGCCAGGGTAATTTCTACATGGCTTCTGCACCTGTAGTTTGAGAGCCACCACATTGGTAGGAGCAAGGCACAGGCCCTGCAGGACATATCCTGTGATGAAGGGAAAGGGTGGCTCAGAGAGCAACCCAAAGTGAAGTGAAATTAAAGGCATGAGAAAGTTCTTCAATTAAGAGTGACAGAATAAAATGTCAGCAGATCCATGGAGCCCACAAGAGGAGAGAAGTCCATGGCTGGAAGAACTTGCTCAGCCCATTTACAACACCACACTGCTGGGGAGATTCAGTGTCTTTCAGCTATCTTCTTTTGACTCCATGAGTCACCACCCTCCCCAACCCAACACCTCCCTAGCAATATCCAAACACCCTATTCTCTGTGCTTCAGGAACTCCAGAGATAGGAAAATGCCAACTATGTCATCCATGTATGGGCTGCCCCAGAGTTTAAAACCAACAACCTGTCAAAACAAGCTTTTCCACTCATTCCTACTGCCTTGAATTTGCTGCCCTGACACTGTGCACTTCTTGGCATCACAAAGTCAGAAAAATCTGGAGGTGTCACAAGCAGGTTTTGTTCTAAAAGACAACATGCCAGAACCCCTTGTCCAAGTGATTCAGCCACCTGCCTTTCTTTGATCATGCCCAGCTTCATCGTTCAAAGACCTGCAAGAAATATGAGTCATGTTTGTGTGAGGATACCTGCTCACAGGTCTTTCATCCTCCCTGTAATTAACATAACTTAAAAAAATAATGCTGTAATTTACATACAAACCCTTATTTTAGGTTACTGCTCTTAGACCAGATATTTCAGTCTATGGACAAAACCTCCAAATGAATTCCAGGTAGAAAGCTGCAATGCACATTCACTGAAAAATACCAGTTCTCATTCAAGTTTTTTTTGATGTACAGGATGAAGCCCAGCTTCAAAGTCAACATCTTTTCTTTGTGAGTTACCCAGTTATTGATAAGACTGCCTGCACATCTTGTGGATGCTAGAAATCATGCTGCCACTGAACACATAGCAGGAGCAATTCTTTCACTGACCTAAAATCCTACGTGTAATACTGAACAACTTTCTCAAAGTTGCATCCCCAACTGCACAAACCTAATCAGCTCACAAGGCTGCTGAAAGCAGCAGTTCTGCCATCTGTCTGCTTATTTCCACCTCACACTTGTGCGGGCACAAATGTTTGTGAAGCCATGCAATGATCCAGAGAGAACCAAACTCTGTAACCAATCAGGGAAAAATATAAAATTATTGTTAGGTCATTTCCTGATCTATATAATGCATGCTGGCACAAGCATGGGAATAAACAGAAGTTACATTACTAATTTTAATGACAGTGCCACTTTCAGACGTCTAGAAGTCAACGCAGCAACTTTTCACCAGGTGTAGCAACTAAATCTGAAGAACATGTAAGAATTTCAGAAAAATTCAAATAATTTTACTTATTGTCTTGTTGTTAAAGTAAGAAGCAGGAGGAAAAAAAGTGAAGCGTAAGTAAGTTCTTGCTTACTAAGAGGAATCAAGGTGCCTACTGGAAAACATTTCAGTGCTGAAATCTTCACCCCTGCCTCAGTTTCCTCCCCTAATAAAAACAGTAGAACTAATCTGTTCAACAAAACATTCTGCAACACAGATAAAAAACCATAACACCAAGGTAATATTGTTACAGAGACACAGACAGAATTCAACTCTCTTACAGCAATGAAAGAGTGAAACAGCACAAAGCTGATGTTGCAACCTATAGTGGTCTGGGATGGAGAACAGACACAGGACAATGCACAGCAAAATGGCTACTCAGAGCAGCAGTTGCTAAACAGTTGGTATCTACAAAAGGACAGACACGGATTTGCAAAAGACCTGGGTAAAGAAACTCACAGTGGAGTCTCCCTGCCCTCCTTTCATTATTGGTACTCTGATGAAATCACATAGGAGTTATGAAGAGCATATAGGGAAGACTTGCTGGGGTGGCAGGTTAAGTAGGAATCCACAGAGCTGGGTTGTCATGACAGCAGCTGAAAGTATGCAAGAGATGTATAGATCCTGGGTGTTAGAACAGCAAGGACTACAAATAAGGTTATTAATACATTACATTTTTAAACACCAAGAAGCATACACTACATCTCATTAATGAAGCACAGACTGCACGATAACTGTTTGCATTGGTGAAGGTGCAAGAGGCTCCAGGACATACACAAAAAACTTGTATTTATTAAGCACTGAGGTTCTCACAAATTTGATAGTCATGCTATACATAAGAAAGTGACATGCACTCTGGTGGACCAACACAGCCGAGTCCCAGCTGGAGCTTGGAAACTCACCACATGAGCTCCATTCCATTTAAAAGCAAAGTAAAACAGCGGAAACTCAATTTCAACAACCCCTTACGTTAACTCTGCAATCAAACGGACTTGGATCATGCAGCAACTCGGTAACTCATCCTGGCTGAGAGGCAGTAACTTCCTGTCACAGAGAAGTTACTCCCTGAAGTGTCTGAGCTCTATCTGCAGCAGCATGCCCGGCTCCCCGGCACAGGCAGGCTGCAGGTGCTGACATGCTGGGCAACACCGTCCTGGCAGGTCACTTCTGGAGGCAGTGGGGCACAGGGTTCAAGACAAACACCGAACAAGAGTGGCCAGGGATGGGAGTAAAACAGGCCCTTGTTGGACACTCTTGCAAGGAAGCTTGGGAGGCAGAGGGAGGATGGGAGTAACAGGTGTTTATGTGATCTGTTCAAAACTCTGGGAATTTGATGTGGTGGATTACTCAGGGACTCGGGATGTCTAACACTGGGTGATCTTCAGGAGTCATTACAAAGCAAGGACTCTGCACGATTTGAGACCAAAGTAGCGTTACAAGTGCCTGGCACAGGGAATGTACAGGTACACCGGTGTTCACAAATCCGGGACTCGCACGACAGGGCTCTTACACTGGGTACTCACCATCCAGCACTGGTGAAGGAGAGGCCCGCACTCATGCAGAACACATGGACAGCGAGAGACTGCCTAGTGAAGGGGTCCCAGTAAGGGCTACTGGGGCGCTGCCGAACGCAGCCCACGAGCGGGGAGAGGGCATTGCCCACGGAGCGCGCTGGCCGCGGCATTCGGGGCGCGGAGCGCGGCACAAAGGCGGCCGCTCGGACCGGGGCGCTGCCGGAGGTGTGAGGGATTACGGGGGAGATGCCACCAGCGGGCCCGAGAGGGGCCGGGGAGGGGTCACCGAGCTGGCGGGCAGCGCGGCGCTCCCCGGGGCGGGAGGGCAGCGCGGCTCCCGGG